>JAFIRS010006965.1:0-29768 GCA_018342105.1 Gonioctena quinquepunctata | reverse complement strand
GCTGCAACATATGTAATTTCCATGTTCTGAACGGTATCAGGATGGGAGTGTCGGCTTGATGGCTTGCAAAAGCTGTAATTTGATATGATCGTTGGGGAACAATCGGCTGATCTTGAGTTCTACGTTCTCAATTTCCAATTAGACTTCCTCAGTTTTGAAGCAGTTATTATCGTTTCCAGTTCCTATCAATCGAATAGTGTGTTTGCCGTAATAGAGGCATTGGTAATCGTTGAAAATGTTCAAAAAGTATTTCAGAGGAATGAATATGTTGAATGCCAGAGAAGTAGGTGAGAAGCTGTCCACATTATTGGAATGAGTCCAACCAGAAGTAGGGAGGAGGTTTGTTTCTAACGGTACTAACGATCCCCACATCACTTACAGCCTCCAATCATTTGCCTTTTGATCGAAGCTTGCAGTTTGAAATATAAGAGCACCAGCGTTGTTCACGAAACTCACTTTACCCGCTCCTGGAGTCTTGTTAACTGTTTCGTCGTGAGGTTTTTCACGCCACTTACTGGTTATTACGAGTTTTTTCAACTTTTTTTGAGGAGAAAATAATTAAAGTGAGAAATTACTTTTTATTCGTCTTGTTTACAAACAATGATTACATTGATTCATTTTTCTTTCTTACTTGTCAAAGTGACTTCTTGGCTGATCATTAAATACAACATGAACAGAACATGGCGCTCCCTCGAAAAGATTGTCGTTCAAAATGAAGGAAACCATATTCAAGCTAATAACAATAAGGAAAGAATTTTCTGAATATTTCACTCATATATCACTGCAAATCCCTCTCCTAGATATTAATCTGGTTGAGCATCTCAAAAATTAATCGAGAGAAAGATCATTAGATAATTCAAGATGAGCTGCTTTCGTAATAAAACATACAAATACACAGAGATAACATTTAATAATTTTTCAATTTCTGGTTTTGCCATCTTTGACATAAAATGGACAAGCAAAATCCACTCCGATAGTTGAAAATGGTCTCTGGGGTTTGAGACGTGATTGAGGAATATTACCTTGGTAATGAGTTTCAGTTGGTTTGGATCGGAAGCAAATCATGCAATTGTGCAAAAGTCCACGAACAACGTTTCGACCATTGATTAGCCAAAAATGCATCCTTACTGCGGCCAAATTAGCTTGTGCCCCTGAATGCAACTGTATTGTTCCAATTGAATGACTCACTCGATTAAAATGCCCTTATCAGGTAGTAAAATAGGATGTTTATCATTATAAGAAATGTTTGAGTTTTTTAGTCGACCACCATGAGACCACTGATGAGACCATTTTCGTCTAAAAATTTATTTAGTGATAGATAACAGTTAATGAGTGCTTCAGTTCAGCACTTAATAGATAACCTAATGTACGATTTTCCCTATTCAGAATGTTAAAATTGTTCACAAAACGAAGGCAATAAGCTACAACTCTTTGACATTTGGTGAAAGAAAAAAATCTATCGAGAATATCAGTTTCAAGAGTTTGTGAGATTAAGGTGTGATTAACCTTTTTTAATTCGGGTATTTCATACTCACTTAATGAGTTCAATTTAAGCCAAGATTGTCTCTCCTCGGACGTCCAAGGAGGTCGCTCACCAAGTTAAGCATTCTTTCCATTCTTCTGGGTTCATACCACGAGATATTATGACATCTGGATTAATTTCAATAGAAACATAGATCCATTGACCTCTATCAGAGAACTATTGAATTTCTGCGATACGATTGGCAGCAAATGTTTTGAGACAATGAGATTCGATTGAAATCCACGAAACAACAATAGTAGAGTCAGTCCAATAATATATATGACCTTTATTAATATGAATAGCTCTCAATATTTTCTGGGTTGATCAAACGAGAAGTAAGGATGCACAGAGTACAAGTTTTAGGCAGAGAAATAATGTTAAATTGTGCGACCTTTGATTTGGCGCATACTAAGTGACAGTGAATTCATCCTACCTGATATCTGGATCTGAAATAACAACAAGCACCATAAGCTTTTTCTGATGAATCTTCAAAGTCATGTGACTCAACTGAAATTGGGTTTGGACAAATAATATGTCTGGAAAATTTTATATCGTTCAACCTTGGAATTTGACTAGAAAACTCAATCCAAGATATAAAACAATTGGGAGACATTCATCCTAATTAAAACCTAATTTCCAAAGTTTTTGAATAATTGTTTGGACTTGACTGCAGAGCTGTCCCAAAACACTGTGCTTAGTGCTCGTGAAAGTACTCATAGCACTTTTCCTCCCGAGCACTTTTTTGAACCAGTGGTTAGTGCTTCGAGCATTTTACGAAAAGGCTTAGTGCTTAGTAATCCCTAATAGTGCTCCCGAGCCCTTCAGTGCTCCCGAGCACTTTTCGGGATCACTAAGCACTAAGCCTTCCCTTACCTATGAATATATAAATGTTTTCGAAACATGAAAACGCGACCCGCGGCACCCCCAAGAACTACTGAACGCGTCTGTGTCCTTATATTATGCATATTTGAGAGATTATATTGTTGATATGAGCATTGTTTTCAATGTTTTGCGATGCGAAGTTAGTTTAGAGCTCAACAATGTTTCTCTTAATGCAGAAACGTAATTAATAGACTTTCTACACACGATGATATTCCACTACGAAATCTTTAGAACAGTTATAGGTAAAAAATAATATTATAAGATCAAACGAACTTACCTCAAGTGAAGTTCGATCTTAATTATATGAAACGCCTCGTGTATCAAAACCTTTGTTTCCCGCGATTTCACACGCAAATTTTGTAAGTTTTAACTGAACCCTAACCCAATTGTCTCGCACCCCCCTCTACACCAACTCCTGTGCCCTATCTCTATCCAGTAAGTAACCTCATTCTTCAAAGCTAGTCTCAACTGATGATCGGGCAAGAAAAACATAGACAAGTGTTCTATACTCAGAAAAAATAATAAATCATACGATTTACCAGTCTTGAATTAAATATTCGCCCTTGGGTTTGGGAGGGATTGATCATCTTCGAACAAGGCGTTTCATATAATTAAGATCGAACTTCACTTAAGGTAAGTTCGTTTGATCTTATGATTATATTTCACGCCTTGTTCTCAATGATCAAATGTAGATGTTTAAAGTGTTGAGACGTAAAGAGCAAGTTTAATGAAATCAATAAGTTCCAAACAAAATCAATGATACACTTTCAATACATAAAATGAATACATTTTGTATACTTATTCAACAACTATCGAATAAAGAACCTGTATAAGTAGATTGATTTGTTGAAAATATAAACAGGATGTTCATAAAATCAGATGTGGAATCATCTGCGACTGAAAGATAAACTTTAGTCACTGGAATAGAAAATCAAATAACTATCTGAATGAAAATGCAAATTTTCAATTTCAGATTTTTTCTTTTGAGTTAGGGCTTTTTCAGAATATCTATCAGATGTAGTTCAATGTCCAGCGTGGCTTTAGCCGGGGAAGTAGTTGTTTTCTGTTAGACATTCACAAAAAATTACTTCATTTTAATCGTGGATTTTTCAATTCACAGAAAAATCTTTCTATCAATATTTAATTGAGAATATTTCCCTTTTCAACATGAATACCCCACAAGAGGTTATCTTGACGATGGAAGATAGTGACTAAAGTTTATCTTTCAGTCGCAGATGATTCCACATCTGATTTTATGAACATCCTGTTTATATTTTCAACAAATCAATCTATCATACCCCATGACAGGTTTTAATGTCAGAAAACACTAATTTCAAAGTGCCTCTCCAAAAGAAATGATTCTTTCCATCTTTGCAAAGTGAGATTGCTTCTTGAAAGTGTGTTTCCCATTTCTTCCGGTCTTCCTGATGATCGTGGAAGCGTGAAATAGATTTTCGTCGACAAAAATGTATTGAAGACCTAATGAATGCGATGTCTCTCCTGCGTCAATGTTACGAATGATTTCTGGTGAGTACTCTCTTTTGGAAAACATTCTTCTTTGCCTCATTCATCTTTATGAGTTCTTAATTAAGACTGGAATAGAAAATCAAATAACTATCTGAATGAAAATGCAAATTTTCAATTTCAGATTTTTTCTTTTGAGTTAGGGCTTTTTCAGAATATCTATCAGATGTAGTTCAATGTCCAGCGTGGCTTTAGCCGGGGAAGTAGTTGTTTTCTGTTAGACATTCACAAAAAATTACTTCATTTTAATCGTGGATTTTTCAATTCACAGAAAAATCTTTCTATCAATATTTAATTGAGAATGTTTCCCTTTTCAACCTGTATAAGTACTTATAAACATATTATAAAGCTGAATTTAAATTGTATCAGCAAAATTATCTTTAGTTTTAAATGGGAGGTTATAAAACTTCACAAAAGTCCAGCCTGCGGTACTTTTCATTATATCAATATTGACCCCCTTCAATTTGGCAGCAGATGTTGAAGCATGCCTCGTACTATGTGCCCTAAATATGTCAGTATCAATACCACTTCTTCTGATTTTATCGGGAATTTGTATTTGAATACCATCTGCTTTCTGGATTATATTATTGATATTAATTGGTCAATGCCAAAAGCACTACCAACTTTTGTGTAAGCGAATCTAATGGTAAGTTCTTATTGGGGCCCAATTTGTTTATATAATCAAGAACTATACTTGGATCCCAAGTCTGATCATATTTAGGGAAATTCTCTATTGAAAATTTCAATATAGAAAGAATATCCTCTTAAAAATATTGAGATTATTGTTTTTACAATAAAAACAGCACATCTTTGAGGCGCTGCTATACTGCCTCATGGTGGAAGATGAAATAGAAGAAAGTAATATGTCAATACTTTCCAATGGAACTCATCTTAATTCAAAAGCTTTCCTGGCAAGATTCCTACTAGAAGTGAGTTATCCCTCCGTAATGAATGTGGTAACCTATTTGTGGACAATAGTAAACATTTACTTGGATGAAGGGTTGAAGGTGGCGATACTGGTTGGTTGGTTGAAAACTGACGAGCCAGAGACAGGCACTCAGCTTCCCTTGACACTGCGACCAGCTGGGGTCTATTGTCGTCAGTGGTTCCTCATTCAAACAGGTTTTTGCCTTCAATTAAAGGTGGCGATACTAATAATTTCTGAAACAAAGGAAACCGAGGTTGGGTAGGCCAATAAGGTACAACTACAATTCCCTTTGCTTCATTAGCAATGATCTTTTGTAGAACACTGGAAATTAACGTGAATGGTGGAAATGCGTAAAAATTATAATTATTCCATGCCACTGTAAATGCATCAGCAGTTATGGAGTCGGGATCCTTTTACATGATATACATTTTTCACATTATGCAATAACTCACGAAGCGGACAAATTAATTGGAGGTTCCCCAAATTTTTTCACGATTTGAACAAAAGCAGAATTTGAAAGTTCATATTCTGTTTTGGAAAGTAATTTCCTCTACTCTAAATCCGCTTGGGAATTATTTGTAGAAGAAATATAAGCTGCAAATATTATTATATTTCGTGATTCACACCACTGCCATATCCTCCTTGTAAGGTTATTCAATTAGGGATAACAAATTCCACCCATACGATTAATGTAAGATATGGCAGTGGCATTATCGATTCTGACTAGAATATTAATTTTCTCCTTAGACTCTGCAAAACATTTCGAATTCAGAAGAGCGGCAAATAGTTCAAGGTAATTAATATAAAAAGAATGATCTTCTTTTGTCCAGCTGCCACTGGTTATTCGAAAATCCCCTCCCTCCAGTAAGACTAGCATCTGAAAATATTTCAATGTCAAACTTATTTTTATGTAGAGGATTTTCTCATTCAAATACGTGTTCCTTCCACCAAGGAAGATTTTCATGGATTAATTCGGATATTAATATAGGAGCATCATAACTATTATTATTCATGAGGAGAGCAATGAACTTTGCTCTCTCCAACCTCTTTGTGTAAAGCCAACTATATGGTATAGCTGGACATGCTGCAACTGGCTTTCCTACAAGTTGAGAAAATTGTACAGGTCTTCCCCAAAGGAAAGTGATTAATAAGGGTAGATATTTCGTTTTGTTTTTAACTAAAGATCTACAACATTTGAGAGGTGACGACAATTGACTCTTCTCAAGATTATTGACAAAACCTAACTACTTCAGCAGGTCACGAATAACCATTATGTTGAATTCACATTCCTTATATGAGCTCGATATCAAAAGAAAATCATCTAGTTAACCAATTGATATTAAACCTCGGAAACGTAAATAGTAAATAACGGGTTTTGATAATTTTGTAAAAATACATGGTGCACTACAAAGTCCAAAGGGTAAGCATGTGAATTCATAGAGCTGTTGAAACTGAACCTTAAGAATTTCCTATCACATTATTCGATGTTCACCTAAAAACAGGCTTCCTTCAGGTCTATTGATGTTGAAAACCAATCTTGTATTATAAGTTTGGCAGCAGTATCTTTATTTTCCGTCTTAAAGTGTTTCACTTCTGAATATTGATTGAGATTCTTCAAATTGAGAATCAACCTCTTTTTCCCATTTTGTTTTGGCACCAAGAATATTCCTGAAAGGAATTGACCCTCATATGGCTAACACCTTTGTATTGCACCTATTTCTAATACATGTGATATTTCTCCACTGATTTTCAACTACAGACCTTTGACGGAGGTGATTCTCTTCGGTATATCATTTTTTTTAATGATAAGGAGTATCCTTTTACCCAGGAGAAAACAACAGCATCGTTAGTAACACACTGCCATTTATGGATGAAATATTTCAGCTGACCAGCTCTAAAACTCACGTTAGTTATATTCGACCAAGACTTCTGTATTCTTGTCCTTCCTTGGCCATTTTCGATGCTTCGTGTAATGACTTTGATGATAGTTTGTGGGTCTGTGCCCCGATTGTGCCTGGTTTTTGCCACCCAGATGGAAGTTTTGCCTGAGTGGCTTCTTGGAGTTTAAATTTTTGTTATAAACTTGTTTCTCTGCTCTTGCTGTCTAACGGAGCTCTTTCCAGCCTTTCAATAGCCTTGTTTGTTTTAAGGCGTTTTGTTGAATAATCACCGAACAAAAATCATCTAATGATGTGTCTTCAATCACATCCTTTAGACTTTGATCTAAATTCATGCTGACAAGATTTTGTCTTGCAGTAGATTGCTTATAGTGCAAATCCGCAATCAAGCGAGCGAAATCACTCAAGGCTTCAATGAAGTCTAAGTTACTTCTCCCTTCCACAGTTTCGTGCTCTGATTTTATTAACTCTGTTAAGCATTTCCCAGTTGCTGTCAAAGCAGCCCTCGTTTGGGATTCAAGGGAAGTATCTCTGGTCCCTGCTGTGTCCTTCGCTACTACCTTGATTTCTGGATTTAACTTGGGGGGGGGGGCTAATACTGGTGCAATCACTTGCAGTAGGATACTTTAAGAAAAATAGCTTCCTCAGAAGGATCATCCAGACCTTTCATATTTTTGCCAAATCATAATGAATTTCCTCACCCTGCTCCAATGAATTCTCTTCCGAATGGCCACCAAGATCATTTATAATGTTTTCATTGAGGGACACGTCAACAAACTCCATTTATAGAGGGTTGTCTCCCTCGACTGTAGGTTTCTCACCTGAAAATAAGAAGAACTGAACTAACCTCTCTTGTGTACAACTCATCCACTAATAAGTTGAAGGCATCTCGCCCCAACAAGCGCCAATCAGGCATCTCGCCCGAATATAATCAGGTGTCTCACCTAAAAATCAGGCATCTCGCCCGATATCTAAGCATCTCGCTTAGTTTCTCACCAAATTCCCTATCGGGTGGATTTATTCTGCTGTTACTTCTGACAGAGCCTTCCGACTTGGCGTATTTTCAACCTAGAATATCGAAATCCTCCGAGGATGACGATGATGAAGAGGAACTGGACCTGTATCTTTTCTGTTTCATTTCACAAATTAACTTGCTCTAACAAGAGTAACGTGTGATCACGTTCACGCAAACAAAGGAATGAGATTACTCACTGGATAGAGATGGGGCACAGGAGTTGGTGTAGAGGTGGGTGCGAGACAATTAGGTTAGGGTTCAGTTACAACTTTAAAAATTTGCGTGTGAAATCGCGGGAAACAGAGGTACTATATTTGGTCATTGAGAACAAGGCGTGAAATATAATTCGTATGACTCTCTGTGAGGAAGGGCCCTTCTGAACAGACCAGTCGCCAAAGTGACAACAATTTAAATTATGTTTTACTATGATTCTGATGGAGCTCTATGTGCTGAACTCCTTGCAGGCGTTTACTGGGACAGTTTTGGGGGCTGGGAAACTGTTATCCGAGGGTCCATGTGATTTTTTACGGACGTGGATTTTTTTTTCGAAATATTTCCAGAACTTTTTATTCAATGTGCTCTGTTAACGTGTTTATGGTCCGATCCTATATATAATTGGTATGTGCAAGTTTGTGGTATCGGAGATCATTATTTTGTGAAAAAATTCAGGAGTTCAAGATGGGGGCTCCGATATGGCTGACGTGTGTTCTATCATTGATGGTCCGAATCTATTGAAAATTGCTATCTGGAGGTTTTTGGGGTCGATTATGATTTTATTGTCAAAATTCAACATGGAGGATCCAATATGGCGGACGAGATTTTTTATTTATTATCTGATTCCAATGAAAATTGTATGTGTGGGTTTTTGGAGTCGAAAATCATGATTTGTCAAACTTCGATAATTCGAGGAGACAGCTTCAAAATATTCGATATTGTTCCCACACGCCACACCCATGAATAATATATCATACGGGGCAATGCATTGCATTTTACATTATTATTCTGTTTCCATTGCTGTTCTGGATTCAATTTGATGTGATTAACCCAAAACTACACAAACTGCTTTTTTATTTCAACCAAATTGTTCATCACAGCAATTCTATATCAAAAAGTTTATTAGATGCCCAACCTGATTTCCCAACCCTTTTAAAAAGTCCTTAGTGCTCGCCCTGTCCAATTACTTTCTGAAAGTGCTTAGTAATCGCGAGCATTTTATGAATAAAAGTGCTTGGTGTTCCAGACTAGGGAGCTCTTTTCAAGAGTGCTAAGTGCTTAGTGCTCGAAGCCTTTTACGTCAGTGCTCGGCACAGCTCTGCTTGGATGTACACGGACCTACTGAACCTAGAAGGTCAAAGATTTGAGCAACTGTTGATAAAATTGAACGTTTGGAAACGCAAGAAAGATGATTTGGAATTTTGGTGACTCTATCGTCAGATATAAATTTTTTAGATGATTGAGATTTGATATTGGATATATTCTCTAATATATTTTTATTATTCGAAACAAATTTGCGAAGATTTAATCCAACAGATCCTAGAATATGAATTATATCTGATATGTTTCGTTCGATTGAAACCCTGCAAAGAAGTCATCAACATAGAAACGAGATATAATTATTTTAGAGGCTGCAGGATATCTATCCTTGTTTTCAAAAGCTACTCCATGAAGTGATCTGATACAAAGAAAAGATGCACTCGCTGTATTTGTATTTAATCGAAAGTGATCAAGTTTCGCAGATAAATCGCTTCGCCATACTACCATATATTTTTTCGAAATATTGTGACAATAGTAAATTAATCATCCTGAATTGTAGGGCCTACTTTTAAAACATCATTAAGAGATATTCCACTGAAAGTTTCGGCAGAGCTGTCAAAAACGACGCGCAACTTTGTAGTAGTACTTGAAGTATTAAGAACGTCGCGATGTGGCAAGTGATGTCGTATGTCCGAGAGCTTCGTGCTCAGACATGATCGAAACATATTGTTGTTTGAAATCTGGATTTTCATTGAATTATTTTTTACATACATAGTAATTTCTGCTCTCTTTTGAATTATGTGAACAATTGATACAGCCTCCTAATTTCGGAAAGGCGCTCTTGTGGATTGAATTTCCAAAAGTTACTGCATGAGAATATATGATGATATTTGTAACAGTGAATACAAGATGGCCCTGGCAACACATGTTGATATTGAACCATAATATGTCTTTCTTGATGAGTATTTTTGTGTGAAATGATATTGGATATTGTGTGAAATGATATTGGATATTGGAGTATAAACCTTCCAACTATTGACATCTTTGAATAAAGAAAGTTGTGAATTCTTTGAACTTGGGCACCTCTGTTTCGAATTATAAAGCATATTCCTCCGATTCCCTGTCAGTGGTGGCATCTAATTTTGATGTTACAAGATATATAATGATGATATCCCATTGATTAACTGGCAAGGATAGGGATTCTAAATTTCTTGGATTTTGATTGAGAGTGTCAATAATATTTCTGAGATGAGTATGTGATTCCTTTTGGATGCTTTGTATATCAAATAAAGCCTTGAGTTGAGTTTGAATTATTACACGATTATTTTGATAGCGCTCACATAGGAGATCCCATGTTTTGTCATAATTTGCCTCAGATACCTATAAAGCTATCAAAATGTTAGCTGCCTCACCCTTGAGACATTATTTTAAATACCAGAACTCTTTAATTTTACTGATTGACCAACTCTGCTTCTTGACTGAATGGGTCCAGGAATATTTGGATGCGAAAGGGATAACAATAATAGCTGCGAAGGACCTGAGTTGATCTTGTCGAATGATGATATGTACTGCTACTTTTACTGCTTACATCCGGCTCGGGACCATGTTCAGTGTCGTGAGGTTTTTCACGCCATTTACTGGTTATTGATGAGTTTTTTCTACCTTTTTTTAAGGGAAAATGATTGAAGTGAGAAATGGCTTTTTTATTCGTCTATTTCACATAAAAACAATGATTATATTGATTCATTTTTCTTTTTTACTTGTCAAAGTGACTTCTTGGCTACTGATCACACACAGGGTATCTAAATTTATATTGAAGTGATAAATAACACAACATGAACAGAACATTAACTTTTCCGCTGACGTAAGAAAGACTGTCGTACAGAGCGTCGTGAGTATCCGATTAGTTGACTGTGAGGATGATACGTCCTCCATTCGACCTTTTGTATGGTTTCGTCCATCTGAGGTTTCCAGAAAATTTTGAACACTTGAGTCGTTAACATGATGGCTGAGAGATTTTAGGAAAAATATATTAGCTGCAGTGAGTTATCGGGTGGTGCGGGCGAAGGTCTTGGTGAAGACTTAACAATCGAATGGCGGCGAAGGTCTTGGTGAAGATTTAACAATCGAATTGCGTCGAATTTCAATTTTATTTCCTCGAAAATCGATTAGTTGAAAGTTCTGGTCCATCACTCGGAGCTCAGCGTCAATAGAAAATTCGTATATCCCATGAGACTGTCTGTCAATGTTGAAGCTTCCTGAAGTAATATTACTGTCAACGTACGATCGTTCGTCCTTGTACAATGTTGACAGGGCGATCAGCAAAAATATATGAACTAGAAAACCTTCGGAAGTAAAATCAGTGGGGTGTTTTGCAGAAAAATATCTCAGTTTCCAACGTTCTATTATTCGGTTTTAGATAGGAAAATTCCTCGGGTTTGTCAAAGGTTTTCGCTACGATATGTTTTCGAAGTAATGTTTCAATATCCAACAGGAATATCGATACTTTTTCTCTAGGTCGTATCTCCGTTTTCGAAATTATAAAACTTCGTATTTATACCGTATTCCGAATCAGAATCCAACTGGGTGGGTGGCGTAAAATTAATGGAAAGCGTCGAGCACCACAAATTATTAAAAAGTGGAATTAATTCGTAGATATTCAAGCATTCGTTGTTGAAGGAAATTGCTATCAGAACTGGAGATACAACCTAAATGATGCAAATATTATTTATATAGGAGGTAATTAGAAGAACATATTTCTGATTGTTAAACTTCAGCAATTGAATATTCCTGCAGAAGTTGTGAACTTGGAAAATTGAGATAACTCTTGGTGGTCTGTTCCAATATTCAACAATGAAAATGTCATCTTGCTCGCACTACCACCACAAGGGGCGCCCATTCAGTTGCAGTCTTCATAACGTTATATTTTATATAAATAGATTCAAACGACATATATATTCATATCAATAACTAATTTTTCAAACATGTTTTAATTTGAGTGCTCAAAAATGACGCTTCAGACACATGACAAACATGCAAACAATATAGCGTGAAAATGACGTTTTTGAAACGTGAAAAATGGGGTTAAAAATGCAAAAAATTAAGCTTGAGAAATTTGAAATACATGTAAATTAGTGACAATTTCCTTTCAATTTCTGCGTGCAATTAAAACGTGGAAAATTACGATTGAGATACATGAAAAATGCAAAAAAAATCGTGAAAAAGACGTTTTTGGAACGTAAAAAATTACTTCTTGGACGCATGAAAATGTTTGAAAATAAAGCATGAAAAGACGCTTCTGAAACCTCAAAAATGACCCTTCAGTCGCATGAGAAAGATATCAAAAAATAAAGTCCAAAAATAACATTTTTGATAGATCGGAAATGACGCTTCAGACGCAGAAAAACGAAGTTTCAAAGGTATGTTGGAATTAGCGGTATATTTGAAAAGTACGTTAAATTTCTTTTCAATTCGACTTTTTCTAAGGTTTTATCCATCTGAGGTGTCGGCGAAGAGTTACGATAGTGCCTTCGCAGTCCTTGGTTCGGAAAGCACTACTCGTTATTTGAAACCAATTCTGTGTTGAATAATTCTTTTTCAACGTTCACCTTTTTGCACAATTAAAGATTTACTTTACACGATGCTTTCAATGAAAATTGAAAACGCAGGTTACAAGTGACAAAAATGGAATGGTCAAAATACATATCCCACATAATTCATAACAATCAACAAATAATAGAGGTATTATAGTTCTTTCGTTCATTTTCGGTTTACAAGATAATTCGCGGTAGGAGTTGGATCAGCAAATATAAATCTCGGTAGGAGCTCAGTCTGCAATTTCTCCAGTTGCCATGAGCTCTAGGCGGCAGAGCCGAACTCAGGAACTGGGTGGCAGGGCCGGACTCAGGAACTGGGTGGCAGGCCGGACTCAGCAACGTAACTCCTCCCTCCTCAAGATGAAGACTGGGGTAGGTCTGGTTGGCCAGGCTTCATGTCTTCCATATGGGTTGGTTGTTGGCATCGATTTGAACGGTAATACTGCCATGGAGTATATGGGTAGCAATTTTTGTTGTCAAATGCTACTCCAAAGGAAATAATAATGCATGAAAGAATGCAAATGAGGATAATAATCCATACAGGTAAAGGGCTAACTTGTGGCTCATTAGGAAGTTGGAACTGATGGTGAGATTATATTATTGAGGTAAGATGTTTGATTTCATCTAGGTTCATTTTTGAAATAGAAATTGGGGTTGATCTCAAAAGTAATTGGGAAAAATTCAAAGAGGGCAATTGGATAATTTTTGTTGGTGATAATTCGGCAGGTCCATGTTGGAATTTTTCGCCATTGATGAAAAGTTATTAGAGAATCTATTATCAGATGTAAAGCATTGATTTCATTGATGTTTTTATCGGTTGAAAACTTGTTATTACATTGAATTTAATTTTGTAAAGGGTTTTATTTGTTTTTGACATCATTTCTTTTGCGAAAGAAAGTTGTTCATTCAGTTCGTCTCGAATTAATTGATCATTTTTATTCAAATATTGGAGCATTGAATTTATTCTCTCACCATCTTCATGGTCTAAAGTACCAAAAAGCCATTTGTGTATTTTTCCACCTCAGTTTATAAGTCCTCTTTTTTGGATGACATGTGGTTGTATAATTTGTAATAAATGGTCAACTTGTAACAACAATGTTTGTGCCTGTTGCATGAGTAAATTTGATTGAGTGCTCAGTGCATTTTTCTTACTGAGAAACTCAATTTGAAATTGTAATTTATTTCTAGTATCCACTAATTCAGTTATATTCATATAACTTATGAAAGTATGTTTACTAGTGATTATTCTAGTTGATTTCATGCTATAGGAACTATAGGATTAGTTAACTTGTTAATGGATCCATTCATTGGATTTATTAACAATAGAAGGGATGGAAGTAAGAGAGATAATTTCATCTGAAATAGATACAAAAAATGAAATTAATATTTTTTACGTTTTTTTATATTATGTTTGGGATATTTTGAAGTTCCAGTCCTAATTTTATTTTATGTTTGGGCTACCGGTTAAATGTTAGTGAAAATGGGGGGGGGTGTCGTTTCTTATTGATTTTATCAACTTCTCTAGTTTTTTTAATATTTATTTCTTCATTGATTTGTTCAAATTTTGTATTCATTGTTTCTTTGTGATTTTGAACATACTTTGATATTATGTCTTTTTCAGATATGTCAAATGGATCTTTTGAAGAGAGGTGTCCAGGAATTACTTCAAATGGTGTGTATCCAGTAGAAGAATGAATACAATTATTATAATGTAATATTGAGTATTTCATTAAATTTTGTAAAGATTGAGATGGATTTTGTCTTGTCTGAGTTCTAACGTGTTCAATTATGGTTGAGTGAAACCTTTCGAAATAACTATTCGAATTTGAGTTTTTGGGTGTGGTAAAATAAATATTTATTTCATGTAATTTACAAAAATCTTTAAAGTTCCGATTATCAAATTCAGATCCTCCATCACATAGTGTGAAATAAAAGTTAAAAGTCCGTCAAGTATATTGATTCCGTTTATTCCTGGTATAGGGTATGCTTGTGCAAATTTTGAAAAAGTATCAAAAATTGTTAGGAATTTTTCTTTTGAGATAGAAAGAGCATCTATGTGAATTCTATCAAAAGGTTTGGTTCTTATAGGAATAGGTTGAAACTCAAATTCATTGGGTTGTCGTTCATACTTAGATTTCTGGCAAATATAACAATTATTTATATAATTTTTTACATTTCTATCCATATTGTTGGTCTCATCAATAATAATTTATTTTAAGTGATTCTAGAGTTGTTGTGATTCCATGCTGAATAGTTTTGTAAATATGATAATTAATTTTGTCAATTTGTTCATTTTCTTTTTCAATATCTTTAAGTATATTTGAACATATAAGTATTTTCGAATTTATTCTTATTATTTTATCTTGAGCTATTTGAAAAAAATAGTTTTCATGTTGTTAATTCGGAAAATGTGAATAATAGGTATGTAGTTCCTACAAAACACAAAGTTGAGCTCTACTCTTTCAAAATTAGATATCCTAGACATTTGATATAAAGTCGGATTTTTTTCATAAAAATGTAACGAGTGTTTTTTTTTTATTTCTCATTTGAAAATATTAGTGAGCTTCAGAGTTTTTATTTTTATTTTATATATGCTTGGTTATATATGCATTCATTATTCAGGAGGGCTTCCTGGAATGCGACCTAAAATTTTATTTTCAGGAGGTCTACCTGGAATGCGACTTAATATTTTATTTTCAGGAGGTCTACCTGGAATGCGACCTAAGATCTTATTTTCAGGAGGTCTACCTGATTTTTTATGTAAAGTTTTTATTTCAGGTGGTATTCGCGCAAGAACATAATTTTGGATTTACCAAAATTCTGCGTTACGAATTCTTTTCTGAAAGCTGGGTATGAAAAACAATGTTCAATTTCATAATTTTCATACTCATTATTAGTTTGAATATTTTTGAAATTTCTAATTGGTTTTAATGGTTTGTCCGTATCATCAACAATTTTAGAAATATTATTTCCTTCAACTATTGTTGAAAAATCACTAATTTTTGTAATGTTCGTATTTTTTTAAATATTATTTTTGTCGGATTTTATTTTCAAAAAATCACATTCTTCATATGTAGAAGAATTTGGAATTGAAATTGTAATAAAAGGTAATTTTCTTTGATCTGTGTCATACATTCCTAAGTATTCTCCATTACAGAAGCTAATGCAGGAAAATTTTGATCTGGGTTTTCGAAATTTTGGGTTTCACTTTCATGACTGTGTTCGTCAAATTAATCTGTTTCATTATTTTGGAAAAACGGTTTTGATTCGAAAAATTCTGATTTAGAAAATTTTGATTAGAAAAATTCCTATTTTGGTTAAAACTTGGTTGAGGGAAATTTAAATTTCTTTGTTGATTCATAAAATTATATTGTGGTATATAATTTTGTGGTTTTTGAGCGGGCAATGGTATTTTGTAACTTGGTTGGGGAATTGACTGAAATGGATTTTTTTTCCATCGTTTACTAAGCTTAAGAAATTTTCTTCTTCAATAACAAAATTTAGGGCTTCTTCCAAATTGTTGGGTTTTTTTTCAATCTAACTGCTGTCTGAATCATACCAGGTAAATATTTCAAAAAGTATCTATCTACTGTGAGTGTATTATCATTATTGATAGATGAAAAAATTAAACTTCTAAAAGACTGACATCTAATACCAAAATTATAGGAATTTTCTTTTATATTTGGTTTCAAAGAATGAAGTTCTTGTGAAAGACAAGTGAAAGATCTTTGGTCTGAAAATGAAATTCTTAATAAGTCCTTTATCTGTGCCCATGTAGTAAGTTCATTTCTACTTGAAATCAAAGTCAGGGCTTTTTCTTTCAATTTACTTATTATTCCTCTCAGAATTAATTTTTTTATAAATTCAGGTTGTGCATTATATTGTGAAAAAGTCTCATCGCGAGCAGCACAAAAATTGTTTAATTCACAAAGATCACCAGAAAAATTTGGTATAATATCCGAAAAGAGTTTTAGTTGTTGGTAATTAATTTCAACTGCCATATTTAAATATGTGTTATTTAAATTTGAATTCGAAAAAAGTGAATCGAGATCGGAATTTTCTTCACTTTCGGAAATTGAGTTATAATTTTGTTCTCCCAGAATAGCTCTTTGTTGACGTAATTCACGATTTACTTGTGAAATATCCCCAAATGCGTTGAAATATAAAAATTAAAATTAATATTTACAAGAGAAAATATTTGTTAGTGTAGGGAAGGACAATGGTTATAGGAATGAGAGTGACTCGCGGCTAAGTTTTTTTGTTTCTTCTTAATTCTGAACCAATCTTGGGGATGCTGTCCTCCGGATGGTTGTCAGTGGTCCTCTGATTCCTTCCTGTTGCTGGATATTCAGATTCTCACTCTGCTTCTTCTTTTTTCTCAATCCTTAGCCAATCTTGGGATGTACTGTCCTTCGACTGGTTGTCAGTGGTCCTCTGATTCGTTCATATTGCTGGATATTCAGATTCTCACCCTGTTGCTGGTAGTGGTTTTTTAATTTGGGTTTTCCAAATTCCGTCGCCGACTGCGCCAGTTACGATAGTGCCTTCGCAGCCCTTGGTTCGGAAAGCACTACTCGTTGTTTGAAACCAATTCTGTGTTGAATAACTCTTTTTCAACGTTCACCTTTTTGCACAATTAAAGATTCACTTTACTCGATGCTTTTGATGAAAATTGAAAATATCTCACATAATTCATAACAATCAACAAATAATAAAGGTATTAGAGTTCTTTCGTTGAATTTCGGTGTACAAGATGATTCGCGGTAGGAGATTGATCAGCAAAGATAAATCTCGGTAGGAGCTTAGTCTGCAATTTCTCTAGTCGCCATGAGGTCTAGGCGCAGAGCCAGACTCAGAAACTTGGTGGCAGGGCCGGACTCAGGAACTGGGTGGCAGGCCGGACTCAGGAACGTAACTGAAGATCTTGGTGACGATTAAACAATCGAATGGTGCCGTAGGGCTTTTATTGATTGTTACAACCATAGCTTTTTTATTTGCATCAGTCGAATTATAATTTGCCACCCTCGAAATTCGATTAGTTGTCTATGAGACGGTCTGTCATTGTAGGAGGCACCTGAAGTAATATTGTTGTCAACGTGGATCGTTCGTACTTGTACAATGTTGACAGGTCGATCGGAAACGAAATGAACGTCGGGTTTGGAAACAGAAAGCAAAAATTCTAGTATATGAGCTAGAGTACCTTCGGAATTGAGATCAGTGAGGTGTTTTGCACAAAATATCCCACTTTTTGGATTTAGATGGAACAAATAAACCAAAAATAGTGTACGGTAGGAATTCTCTTCTGTAATGAATGAAATATGCTAGACGAACTTGCAAATCGAAAGGAAATTCGTATTCCTCAGGTTATTTATGCCATACGTCTAGTAATTCACAAGGTCGTGCATGCTTCATGAGAGAATCCAGAGAAACAGATTCCATTTCTGCTTTGGACAAGTCTCTCAGAGTTGTTTCACACATGTGATAATGAGAACTTTATTCGCAGCAGCAAGATTACATCAATTTAAAAAACAATACTTACACAAAGCGAAAAAAGTTGTTTGTCTGTAGGATAAGTACACAATTGTAGGTACTTGTTTCGTTATAGATACATAGTGAAATTGGAATTATAAAATACATGTACTAATAATATTAGATAAAAATCGAATAAAATAAATAGAAAATAGCATAGAAATGAATAGAATGAAATGAAAATCGATATAAAAGTTCGTTCATCAATTTAAAACACAATACTTTCACGAAGCGAAAAAAAAGGCCAAACAATTAGTACTCAAATGTAGTAGTACTTGTTTTGTTATAGATACATTATGAAATTATAATTATAAAATACATGTACTATCAATATTAAATGAAAATAAAATGAAATTAGAATCGATATAAAGGTTCATTTTGTAAGGGGTCTTTTCCCTCTACTAGCAAACTTTGGCGCCTTTCACTAATGTTGGTTTTGCCTCGGGCGCCACCTTTTGTTTTATAGTGGAAAAGGCCACTTCTGCTCCGGGCAGTCTCAGTGAAGAAAAAAAACTCCAGGGGTCACTATAGTATTGACATGACTTAACGAGGCCAGAAAGGCAGACTTTACTTGCCCTTGACTGGATTTACTACCTGGGTGTTGACTACGAGGTAAAAAGTTTCCGTGCAAGATTTTAAAAATAACATACTCAAGTGTGAACAAGGCATAACAATTTATTTCAATCAGTATATCTATTCAAATAATACGGCTGACGGCCTCTTCGATCTATATAAAGGGCAAGCAAGAATTCAGGTGTATTTACAGACAGAACGGCTGACGGCCGCTTCAAGCATTATACATACCCGTCTCAGTGAAGAAAACAGAACTCCAGAGGTCACTATAGTATTGACAAGACTTAACGAGGCCAGAAAGGCAGACTTTACTTGCCCTTGACTGGATTTACTACCAGGGTGTTGACTGCGAGGTAAAAAGTTTTTGTACAAGATTATAAAAATAACATATTTAGTGTGAACAAGGCATAGCAATCTATTTCAATCATTAAATCTATACAAACAATACGGCTGACGGCCGCTTCGAACTATATAAATGGCAAGCGAGAATTCAGGTGTATTCACAGACAGAACGGCTGACGGGCACTTCAAGCATTATACATACCCGTCTCAGTGAAGAAATAAACTCCAGGGTATTGACAAGACTAAACGAGGCTAGAAAGGCAGACTTCACTTGCCCTTGACTGGATTTACTACCTGGGTGTTGGCTGCGAGGTAAAAAGTTTGTGTGCAAGATTATAAAAATAACATACTCAAGTGTGAACAAGGCATAACAATTTATTCCAATCAGTATATCTATACAAACAATATAAAGGGCAAGCGAGAAATCAGGTGTATTTACAGACAGAACAGCTGACGGCCGCTTCAAGCATTATACATTGCAAGCAAAGACTATTATCAAGCGAGACGGGTGCAAAGCTTTTATCTTTACAGTAATAGCATAACATCCAGAAGCACATGTGGGGGGGGAGGATGAAATTAACTTAGTAATGCAAAAGCCCAAAAGAACGGAAGGCGAAACGGCAGTTTCTCAGGTTATTGTGTCAGACAACAAAGCGGATATCAAATGCAAGCTTTACGGTCGGCCAAGGTTACGAAATGCAGGTGCGGGCAGTTCGTCGTGGTCCGTGTGTACGATATATTAGTTTGACGTCATATCGATGTTTCGTTCATAGCGATTTTATTCCCTGTCGCTACCCTTGTCCAACAAGACCATTAGTGTGGCTGGTCCTTGGAACCTTACCCAACTGACGGATTGTATCCTGTTTCGGCTAGCTAGAATAACAATCACGCGCTCCCTACTCCTAACTCGATCCTGCGCGACTGTTAGTGTGGTTGGTCCTCGAAACCTTGCCCAACTAACGGATTATTCTCTGTCTCGGCTAGCTAGAAAAACAATCACGCGCTCTCTACTCCTAACTCTATCCTGCGCGACCGTTAGTGTGGTTGGTCCCCGGAATCCTGCCCAACTGACGGATAATTCACAACTTCGGCTAACTAAAAACTAACACAGCTTTGTCCTTCCCAATCTCTATACTGCGCGACCGTTAGTGTGGTTTCCCCGGAACCTTGCCCAACTGACGGATTATTCACAATATCGGATAACTAGAAAACCACTGATTGTTTTACGCGCACGGTACACTTCTCGAACCGCCTAACTATCAAAATTGGAGCTCACCGGTACTGCACTACCCCTTCAACATCCTTTAAATCAATCATCTCTTGATATATCATCATATAGCCTTCCATTAAGATGTATACCAAAATCGACTTGGCTTAACATTTTTGAGGGTGGTTTTTTATCTTATTTTTCATATCGACAAGTATAAACTACCCCTTCGACGACCTACAAATCAATCATCTCTTGGTATATCATTATATAGCCATCCAGTAACATGTATACCGAAAATTAACTTGGCCAAACATTTTTGAGGGTGTGTTTCAAACTATCTACAAGTATTAATTACCCCTTTGCCAACCCGCAAATTAATAATCTCCTGGTATATTATCATATAGTCTTCCAGTACTTCTACCAAAAATGAACCTAGCTAAACATTTTTGAAGGTGAGTTTTGATTTTTTTTTCGAAGTGACAGAAATAAACTACTTTTTCAATGTCTTGCAAATCAATCAACTCTTGGTATATCATTATATAGCCTTCCAGTAACACGTATACCAAATATCGACTTGGCTTAACATTTTTCAGGGTGGGTTTTGATTTTTTATCTAAAAGCATATCAAATATCTCTTGGTATATCATTCTTAAGTTTTGCATTTGTTGCGTTAGACCATTTTCTGTTAAATTAAATCCCCATTGCCATTTCGAATTTTCAGCCATTCGATTTGGTTGAAAATTCGAAGGACTTTCGAATTTAATTTATCACCCGACGCCAGTGATAATTTGGCCGCCAGATAAAAACGGCCGAAAATGGCCGCTAACTTCACACCGGTCTGCTACATAGGGCTTTTTGAATGAATCCAAAGTTGAATATAATCTAGATTTGTAATTTAGGTTTTCTATTCTTTAATGACTCTGTTTTGAACTGTAATGAAACAGGAAGCACAATTCCTCAAATACTTCTTATTAACTTTGAGATATCACTGAAGTATGATATGGAGTTACTTTATTCACAACAATCATTTTCAGTAATCAACTTCATCTACATTTCAATTATATATTTCATTCAAAGGAATAAGAAATTAATCATTTTGGATACAATCCGCCAAAGGAAGCTATGATGGTGTCCAATGAAGTATTCAATATGTCAAATCCAAAGAAATAACCACACCAAAATTGTAAAATATTTTTATTCAGTCCCTTTAAAAATATGGTTTCAGAAAAAGTTGTAATTAATATTGAAATACTAAATAAATTTTTACAGGCTTTCTGAAAAACTCAAAAAAAAATTATCATTTTCTAACGATATCTCAAATGTATTGGAAATGATGCGGGAAGCCCTTTCTGTTGAATTGCATGAGGTTCGGCTCTCTATAGATTTTTCCCAACATTTTTAATGTGGTAGCGGGTACAATAAATTCAAAATGAATTTTAAAAACATTAATGCATTACCATTTTATAATTTATTTATTTCATAGTACTCCACAAAATACATAAAATTCCAAATGGTACATAAAAAAACAACAGAATCTACAATAAAACAGAATGAAATAGACAAAAATATATACATCATGTCTTAACGTTAAGGTTTTCATAATAACAGGACAATTTTCAGGTATCTTGCTTCAATTTTCAAAATATCAACTGAGACAAAATTTTCATTATAATTCATTTGAAGCCTGGAAGTAATGCTACAACAATCAGTTCTGTGATTTTGCAAGTAGAAAAACTGTCTGTTTCCAGTATTCCGGAAATTAGCATGTATGAACAATTTTCCTAGAATTTCAGCATAGTCAGGGAAGTGGTGATAAGTATTTTTTGTTCAGACGTAGCTCATTTTTGAAGAAGAAAGGTTTCATACGAAACTCTAATGAATTATTAGTTCATGAAATTTTTTTTTTTACCAATATATGCAGGTCAAAATTAAATTTCAATTTCAGACAATTAGTTCAAAATGTAATTCTTCCACATCTCTGTCTCGCTCTAGCATAGCCTGCAAAGTTTGTTTTTGAGCAAAATCATTCATTCTGAATGAATAACAGCACATCAACATTTTGAAAAAGGTCTTTGTGGGATTCTTCACGTGACATGAAGTATTGGCTTGAGTGGTTAAGAGTTTGGTTTCTAGGTATGGTTGGCTCATGAGACTTTTCTGAAACTGGTTCTGGATTATTCACTTTTTACGTACCGCTAAAACATCCTCGATTTTTAAGATATGTACTCTCCACGGACGAGGCAAACTTTCATAACAATCATGTTTGGGCTCTAGAAAATCCGCACGCAGTTAGTGAAAGACATTATCAGTATCAATTTTCTGTGAGTGTATGGGCGGCAATAGTTGATAATAACTTAATAGGTCCTTTCTTTCTTCCGTTCCGACTGAATGGTGCAACTTACAGAGACTTTTTAGAAAATGAATTGCCGGGACTACTTCAGAATGTACCGTATCCGCATGTGGTTTATGCATGATGGGGCTCCAGTCCATTTTAGCGTTGTAGCCAGAGAATTCCTTAACACTGCCTATCCAAATAGATGGATCGGTAGGGGTGTAGAAAAACCTAACCAGACGTGGGCACCAAGGTCCCCAGATCTAAACCCGCTGGATTTTTCTTCGGGGACATTTGAAGTCACTAGTTTTTAAAACTTCAGTAGCGAACGAGAAAGATCTAAGAAACCCAATAGTAGACGCCTGTGAAACAATAAGAGACACACCAATAATTTTTGAGCGGGTACGAGATTCGATGATTAGAAGACTGAATGCCTGTATCTTTGCTGGAGGTGGACACTTTGAACAATTTATTTGAATACAATTTAGTTTCCTTTATTTTATTTTATTCTACATATTTAAAATTTCATGAAATGAAATGTTGATATTTCTTGCAAATTTTATTAAAACAAATACAGATTTTGCACCCTTGATTTCAAACGAGTGAAAATAAATAGAATAGGTGGCGCACCCCACAAAAAACCAAAACTACTTACTCAAACGTCAAATTCATTTCCTAAGCATTCTTGTGAAAAATGCAAAATAATGGTAATAACTTCAACACGCATCGATTATCAAATAATCGACTTGAAATTAAGTCCAAATATCTAGAAAACGGTTGCTTTTAGCGACTTGTAACAGGGGTAGCTTTTTTATGTAGATATGATAGAGGAATTGATTTTTCTACTGAAAAATGTGCTAGAAGTACGCTCAAAAATTTTATGGATTTTCGAAAAAGAAAAAGACGAGTAAGAGCAATAATAACATTAGGTTCGAATTCGACATCTCAAAAAACCTCTCAATACCAATTTTCGTTTAATTAAGGTCGCTATTTGGAAAAAAACGAAAATAAAAATAAAAACTTTTAAAAACCCTGTATTTTGGAAAGGAAGCGTTTCCGGACATATATTTATTCGGACAATTCATATCAGAATATTGTTAGGAATCACCTCCTGAAGTTTGCCAAAGAACTTTTGAATCACCCTGTATATCCACATGAACGCATGCTATTGGATTGTGGAAAAAATTATTTCGTAGAAGCTCACACTGCAGATAACCTCTTGTGAAGTATTCATATTGAAAAGGGAAACATTCTCAATTGAATATTGAATAGAAATATTTTTCTCTGCATTGAAAATCCCACGATAAAAATGAGGTTATTTTTTGTGAATGTTTAATAAAAGACAACTACTTTCCTGGCTAATACCACGCTGGACATTGAACTACATCTGATAGATATTCTGAAAGGACCCTAACTCATAAGAAAAACCTAAAATTGAAAATTTGCATTTTCATTCAGATAGTTATTTGATTTTCTATTCCAGTATCAATTGAGAACTCATATAGATGAATGAGGCAAAGAAGAATGTTTTCCAAAAGAAAGTACTCAAGAGGCATCGCATTCACTAGGTCACATTTTTGTCGACGAAAATCTATTTCACGCTTCTACGATCATCAGGAAGACCGGAAGAAATGGGAAACATATTTTCTAGAAGCAATCTCACTTTGCAAAGATGGAAAAAAATTAGAAACATTTCTTTTGGAGAATGTTTCCCTTCTCAAGTATGTAACTAATGATCAAGTTACATGCATTTGTTTAAAAAAAATAAAAGTTTTCTTGATATTTTAGAATCATTCATGACTTATAACTTATTTAGTTTCATTTTTTCTTAATCTTCTGTTAAAATAATATAAAAAGTCAAAAAAATTATTACAAACAATAAGAACAATATCACAATATTTTATAATAATCAATCTATTTGTTAATTTTTTTCAACAAATAGCACTAAAACATTAAAATGTATATAATCTTGTAGTATTTTCGTATATGAAAACAGTAAAAATAATTAACATCAATAAAAAATATTCAACCTTTCTTTTTCAGTTTTTACTAATAAATTATACAAAATCCTCCACGAAGCGAAATGATTTTAGTGGCGTTTGTTTAACAATTATCCGACTTGAAACATAAATGGAAACCCCCCAAAAAATTATTAATTAAAAATAGGCTCATTTTATGAAAAATCGGCGAAATATTTAGTTTTCAATGTGATAGTGTTTCTTTAAGTATCTAGATAATACCATATATTTTTCACTATTCAAATTGATATTTTTCATTAGTACTTTTTTTACTTGATATGGTCGATTTTGGGGCAACAAAATATAAAATTATTAATAATAGAAATAGAGTTCCGGGAGTCGACATTTCTCAAGTGTTTATAGTTTCCTAGTTATTTGCAAAAAACTAAATTCCGTTTTCATTTGTGTTTGTTAACAACTTCTGCAATTGTTTAAGTTTGTGTCATTTCGAATCCATATGAGCACATATTTTTACAAGCTTTAGCAAGAAAGAACACCATGTTGAGTTTGTGAACTAGACTATATTATTCACTTAGTTTCGTGTGTGTACTTTTGGTCCTCGAAAGGTCCGATTTCGCGACGTTTCGACAATATCACATTTACCATTTATAGATAGATAGTCAAACGTGGGTGAATATATGTCACTTTTGCGCGCCTCACTTCATGTATAGCCCGAAGAACTCATTAGTGGATTTGTTGTTTTGGTATCTCCATACTGATTGGGTCGTTGTAGTGTGTTCCTTTGTTGTACTTTCCGCTGGACCAAGATAGATTTCTAGGTTTTCCATAGTTCCTGACTGCCATCCCATTTATTAAACTGGGTAGTTGCTTCTCGCTCGATAGAAGTTCCTGTCACTCATCGATGATCACTCGTTGTTCCTTCTTGGAGTATCCATTGATGTGGAGGTTTATTATAGTTGTCCGCCAATCTTCATGATCGTTTAGAAAGTACTCTCGCTACTGAATGGATTTATCGCAGGTGGTGATGTGTCAAGTGCCGATTGGTCTGAGTTTTCTTGCGATATACTCCTTGGCTGCGGGTACCGTGGGATTCTTCTTAATCAAAACGCCAAGGAATGTCAACTGATTCTCTTCTTTCAATTCCGTGGAGAATTTTATTCTTGGATAGATTTCATTATGATAATCGAAAAATGTTGATAATTTTCCATGTCCAATTGCGGGTATATCATCAGCATATATCTGCCAGAGTTCTGGTTTCAAAATTGATGTTGCAAGAGCTTTGATTTCCACTTCCACCATAAATAGATTTGTAACTGACCCACTGATGCCCCTTCTATTTGTCTGTATCGTTGGTTGTTATAAATGGAACATGTGTTTTTGTTACGGTGTTCTGCCATTGTCTAAAAATATAGAGTTAGTCAATCTCTACGACGAAAGCATTTGATGCAATCGCGTGAGTCCTTCATTGAACATTCAGGAAAACTGTTCAAAACTAAACTCCCACTCCTTTTTAGAAAAAGCCAGTAAGCAAAATATGCAAAATATAATTCGTGCTAAATTTATTCCATCTCACTCGGACATCGGATATCCCATTATTTGGGCACTAACCTCATCTTCATCCAATGATAAATCCGTATGGTTGACTAACTATTTACGGGGTGTAATCTCCCCTCTTGCACACCCGTGACTGTCGAGTGTATGATGCCATTTTATAACAAATTACAGTGATTAAAAATTAGAAAAAAAAGTTTGGAAAATAAAATAAAAAATTTGCAAACTAGTCAAAATTTTGTGGAACGTGAAAAGCGAAATTTTGTGAATTTTTTTCATTTTTTTTTGGCCTATTGACCTTTCGTAAAAATTTCAGAATGAAAATCTATTTATTTTTTGATGGACCATCAACTCTTAGCGGATGTACAAGAGGTTAGATTACACCCTGTATATCTAGACAATGGTTCTACAAATCGGTGTGTCAAAGGGTCTACGAAATACCATGTAGAGACATTGAGACGTACATTGAGTGGCCAAACAGATAGAAGAATTAACAATAACACAAACTATCTATAACGAGCAAAGAATCCACATCTTCATTGTTCCAACACAAACTAACGACAGGGCACTTCATTTTCGGAGATACACGATCATCAACTCCTATTTATGAACATTAGTGAAGGTATCGAAATTGAAAAGCGACCACACAGTCTAAATAAAAGAGATAGCAGCCAGAAACTAACAAAAACTTGGAAATCTAACTTGGCCCACCTACAAGCGGAACAAAGAATCCACAATACGACGGCCCAGTCAGAACGGAGAAACGACCAACGAGTTATACCGGCTCTCAGGTGTGACTATCCACCAGTATAATTCGAGGAGTACGGCACGAAGAGATCAGTCGAGTTCGAATAAACGAGAGATTACCGGAAAATGGAAAATGCGATTTTGCTGAAATGTTGTGAAATAGGAGCTTAGTTAAAGTGATTACTTCATAGTGTTCATATATATAAATATTGAAAATTATTGACAAAATAATAAAATTTATTTCTCTTGCACTGGTAAACTTTTGATAGTTTAAAATTAAATACAAGTTTATATGTAAGATTACCAACTTCCATATATTTTTTTCCGGGATAGTTATCTTTTAGGCAGCTTTTCTCTGAGCATTTTTTTCAAGGGCAAACGTCTTTTTTCTCATAACGCTTCCCAGATAAACTTGTCGTTTACTTGGCTCTTTATTTTTATAAAAGTTAAATATTGGATGAAGTGGGTGAATTGTTGTTTTGCAATACAAAATGATGGAAGGCAGCAGCAGGTATACATTTGGTCAATTTTTTTATATGTTGTATAGAAAATTATTTCAAACAAATACTATCAGTATAATTATTTTAATGTTCAAAATCTCTATACCAAAGGATTTCATTTTCCAAGCACATAAACATATCTAATATTCTTCCATATTTTTATGGTAAATTTTCTTTTACAAGTTCAGGAGCGTGTTGCCGCCGCAACCGGTGTGAGCATAAGGAATATTAGGCGAATCAAAAGCGAAGAGAAAAAAGTGGAATCGGGCCATTCCTCGAAATTTTCCTCCGAATAAAAAAAGGACAAGCAGAAAACAAAAACCACTTCGGACGATGCAGATTCAGCAATTTTGAGGAGAACCAACATAAAGTTTCACATCAGAGAAAAGACATTTCTAACACTTGAAGCAATTGACAAGAAAATAAGAAGAGACTGGCTACCAAGACTGTATGGAATATTTGCGAAAATATATACACAAGTTAGACTAAGGTGAAAAAAGTATTGAATAGTTGTAAAATAGGTACTTAGGGAACGCCAGTCAATTAGGCTACTTAGGGTCGAATTTTAAAAAAAATGCATCTATATAGAGAAGTAGATCGGTCTATACCACGACAAATAACTAGAAAAAATGCCTATCTACATCCCTTTCATGAAAAGTGATTATGCAAAACTGGTTGACAACTAAAACCATACCATTTGATAACAAGATGCTAAATCCTCAACTGTACGGCCTATAAAAACTTCAAATCCAGGTACAAAACATATTGAATTGACCAACTTTTCGAAAGAGCACAGTAGTGTACCTACCTATATTCCAGCTCAAATGATGTCATCTAACCCAACGTACGGGTCGTGTACGTGGAGGGGAGTCTACGTTAGGTTAGCTCATGATTTTCGGTATCTAACCTTACTTGTACGTTGGGTTAGCTGCAACCTAACCTAACCTTACCTATGAATTATGTGTACGTGTAAGAGGGGCTGCCTACGTTGGGTTAGCTCATGATCTAACCTAACCTACGTATATGAGGGAGCCTTATATATACGAGAGGGGGCCAATATACGAGGGTCTAACCTTACGTACTATATATATATATATATATATATAGAGATGTACACGGTCATTGTGAATCCCGTGAAGCATATGAACGAGACGCAGTTTAGCCCGGAGTAACCTTGTTAGTCCCGATATCGGGCTCAACAAAGTATCACCCTGTATCTCTTCACTGGGTGATCAGAATTGAATGCAGATCATTTCCCCACGTTTTAGATCGGGACACACAATATACCATTTCCATAACCAACATACGCGATATAGTTCTTTGGTTCGAACTGTAGGGGGCGCTTTCCGTATATAGGGATATACACTGCAGAATTATATACTTCTTTGTGGAGCCCACAAACTTTTGTAGCGTTGTGTAGCCCTAAGTTTGGCAACATCGCAATGGCTGCCTTCATTAATGTAATATATATGAATTGCTGGATCCGTGATCTGTCCTAGCGCAAGGAGTAGTTCATAATTCAATATAAAAAATATTTATCGTTCATTTTTCAGATTAGGGAATTTGAGTTTGAAATAGTTACAAATTTGAAGATATATTTACCAATTCTTTTCTAAGGAATTTTGTGGATCAATCCATCTACATAAAGGATGGTTGGAAAAAGTACAAAATAACCAATATTGGCTTAAAAGCCTTATTCTTCAGTTTTCATCGTAGATTTAATTTTGTGCATTAAACGATAAAAAATAATTTACACTGATGTAGACCATATAGGGAGACGGTCTACCAAGAATATTAGGCAAATATAATTTCCAACTGAGGAGCGATATAATGATTTCAACCATCTTGAAGATTGATATCGAAAAATCTCAACAATTTTTTGAGGCAAAGGAACTTTTTATTGACTTTCTTGAAATTCAATTTTGGGTCTTTGAAAGTGAAATGTATAGAACTTTCCATGTTTTTTTTTGTTATTAAGTCCACTCACATTATTGATAAAAAGAGGAAGTAAAGAACAGTTCACCTATACAAAATAGGTTGAACCATCTGAAATCATCACATTAAATTCAAGCCCAGATTAGTCTGTTGAGGAAAGAGATTCTGCATTGTAAACAGGGATTACCTCATTAGTTCTAAATTGCGGAAAATATATACACATAAAATTCCGGTTCATTAATTGATTTTTTCAATCTTAGAAAGCTGCAACATCGACAATAGTGAAGTAAAAACTCGACAATATGTATCTTTCTGTTGGTAATTCAAAGATCTGGTTGAATGTTCAGTGGTACCATATGGGTACCATTGAAATATTCATTTGTTCTCTACAAAATCTGATTTTGTAATGCTTGATTGAAATTATCCCCTGTTTTATTTGGATAATAAAAAA
>JAFIRS010006964.1:0-29774 GCA_018342105.1 Gonioctena quinquepunctata | reverse complement strand
CCTCTGGTCCCCCGAAATCTAATGCTGTTTTATGCCGTAACCCTGTGTTTTTATTTAATTTTTCCCTGCTTGGGCGGGTTGATCACCTCTGGTGAATTTTGGGTTTGTTAACTGCAGCTTCTCCCTTTATTGCCAGATCTAGAAAGAGAGAAAACCTGTAGTTAACCTTTACCAATATGACCAGCTCTGTTACAACCCGCCCTAAATCGTTGTTCTCATATGTTGGCAAACATTTTCTCACTTGTACCATCATTCGGACTGTTCAGAAACATCAACATTCAAACAAATAACCGAAAAATGTATAGTTTTGTCGAAGTATACCGAAACATTGTTCAAAAAAAAGCCAAGTGTATTCCATGAACTTAAGAAAAAAGGACTGACTTTTTTTAACTTCCCAAGTAAAATCTGTTTATATTATTCAATATTATGAAATTCAGTGCAAAGGTTAATTTATTAATATGTTTGAATAAAATATTATTTGTGAAACAATTAAATTTATTAAAAAAACGAAACATGTTGATAAAATTACTTATATACTTTTTCCAGTATGTGTGGTTCTGTGAAATGGGTTCGGGATAAAAAAAGCTGGTGATGTACAAATAGACTTTAATTGTATTACAACACTAAACAAACAGGAAATCAAATTGTGAATTTGGTTCTAACATGTAGAAAAAATTAAAAAACATATCTGAAATCAGAAATTTCCTATTCAAAAAAAATAAATATTGGGTTCCTCTTTTCTTTAAGCAAGATCCATCGACATTTCGAGACATCACCAACATTTTCGGCAAAATTAGCTTGTTTATATAGCTCGTCCAGTATTGAAACGACCACTTTGGCCTTCCCTACCTAAAAAACCAAATTTTTTTCTCGAAGATGCCCGAGCCATTGTCTAACTGTGGCTATTAATAGAAATTCCATAGGCGTAATAAATTTATTTGGTATAGGCGAAACACGAGACGTAGTTTTTGACGGACGAGTTTTGGTGATTATGGTACGATTTTTATTCAAAATTGTATGGGGGTTTTCGTGGTCGGAGATTATGAATTTTTGTCAAAATTGAATAAATAACTGCACCACCCATTTATTAATCAAACAAACCTAACCTTTCAAACGCCTGCATGACAAGGCACTGGTGAAGATTCGTTGTAGGGGCACAGTAGGGAAAGCCTATAGAGCAATTCTACTGTGCCTTGCTAAGCAAGCCACATCAAATCGTGTCCACTCGTGTTTTCCCCTCTCACCACCAAACAGTCGTTTTAGCCATACCCCGTACCATTGTATATAGACCTCAAAAATAAAACATAGAGGGGCTTTTCCATCCTTGTCTTGAATCCAACATAGGTTTGTTTGTAAACATTCATAGGACTTGGACAAGTTATGTCCGGATTCACTCGGACAGTTTCGTATGTGCCCGCTTGTTTTATTCGGATTGAGATAAGTCATTCTTCGTTTGTAGTGTGACGATTCAAAACAACTTGTTTGTTTATTGTTTGCATCTGTGTTGTTTGTAAAGTTCAGAATCTTTTCTTTGCCTTTCTTCAAGAATTAAGACTATTACAATATTTAGGATAAGTGTTTTCGATCCAAAATGGTGAAAATTTGTGAGGTTTGTGGACTCAAGCAGTTTCTAGGCTGTGACTAAACATTCCATAGGTAAGTTTCAACCTAAGACCACAGTTTATAGCTAAAGAAGCAGCTAGCTCACTTGGCCCAAATGCATGTTCCAAGGTAACATCCACTCCAGGGAAAGAATTCAGGATGCGCAGAAGACTGTACGCGATTAACGCTCTTCGAAGTATACGAAAAATGTCAGTATTAGTAACACAGTAACACGCGGTATGCGCGAGGGATAAAAATCAGAGATGCGCAGTGTACAAACGGGAACATAAAGATCAAAGTGCCGACGCCAAGTGAGCTAACTGCTTCTTTAGCTATAAACTGTGCTAAGACGTTCTGTTTCAACCATAGTCGTCACCAGAATTATTTATTATGGTTGGTGGTTGGGTATGTTGAGACGTCGAAAGGATCCAGGATCCCGATGTCATCAAATATATGAATAATGGTCAAATCATGTAAATCTATGCTGAAAGTTACCACTGTACAGTAATTTGGGCATTTTCGAAATTGAATATGAACTTGGGATATTGGATATTTTTTCATGTTGACACGAATACTTTTCAAACTAAACTGTAACAGGCATCCAAATCTATTTATACATTTTATTTAACGTTTTGCATATCTTATTCCGTCTGATGTGGTTTGTTGCTGAATCATGGTGTAATGCACTCATGCTTAATAGGAGCAACTTGAAAAGGAAGTTTCCAGTTATATGTTCGTCCCATTTCTTGCCTCACCATGTCATTCGCCTTGGAAGTAGAACAGTTCTATCAAAGAACGCCATTCCAACTTGTGAGATGAATATTATCGACATGGATGATCAGTCAACTTCAAGACGAGTCTGTGATGAGAAACCTGATCAGTCTAGAAGGTAATAAGAATCTACTATCTAAATCATGGAAAACTTAGGTATTTTTTTTCACATGGAAAAGTGACACAAACAAAAAAAAGTTTTATAAATATATACATTTTTTAATTTATTTGAAAAACTATTAATAAATCTTATCTCAAAAAGTTAATTTTAGTTTTATATATGTTTCCTTGTTCTTGAAATGTTTTCTGTCACATTCTGCTTTCGAATGATAACCTCTGTGAAGATATGTGTATGCGAACATTAAATTTAATTTTTTTTCAGTTTTGAATTGGGAGAAATCGATGCAAAAGAACAGTCATTTTCAACAACGCTGACTGCATCTGAATTTGAAGATGTTGAAATTTTATCATCATCCACTTTAACTGCAAGAAGCGTTAACTTCTGAGGAATGGACACAACAAGGTTTTGACGGTACCAATGCTGGCGATCAGTCATTTTCTACAACTCTAACTGCTTCCGAGATTGATGATGTTGAAACTTCATCATCTACTTCAACTGCACCAGAAGCATTGACAGAAATACAAAATATACTGAAAAATGAACCACTCAGGAAAAGGTGACTCATATATTATAATGCTATTATATTTCCTTGGTGGGATGAATTCTGCCTAGAAAGCATAATTAGAAATCACTCTTTACCAAATGTCTCAAAACCCTGGTGAAATCACTGATTCAATATTGTTTATGATAATTTGGCAACCTCTTAGCCTGGCAACCATTAACATCTAACCAATACTTCAATCTAATACTAAATTCAAATTGGGCTGAATAACAATGTGCTTTCACACATATAACTAAATACACCAGGGTTTTGAGGCATCTTACTTTTCACCAGTATTATAGCAATTAGCGTTGACCCCATATCACATTATAATTTCATAATTCTCCTTTCCAATGTGATCTAAACATATATCTCTGGATATGGAACCTAGCATCACTGTCCTGATGAAAGTTTCAGGAAGGAACCTTTTTTGTCCATATTTCAAATATTTCGCTTATTTTCCAAAAATGCACATTTGTTTAAAATATTTGCAAGAAACTTGGATTTTGTTGAAAGTGACATATACATTTCAGACAACCAGAACTTGGAAACCTAGTGGCATTCAACCCAATTTTTTTATTATTTGATATAAAAGTTTGTTTTACAGTGGCCACTTGGAACAATAGTTGAAGACTCTCAATATAAATGTCTTGATGTTTGACTACCCCGTAAAACTCATGCCTTGATCTTTCAATTTTGATTTCAGATTCAAAACATCAACCTCTGCCGCATCTGGTAAGCTCTTGGAAATAGAAAACACCCCGCCCAATGTCTCCTTGCTTGAGAGGTAGGTGATACTTTCAATAAAATCAATTGTTTACTGTAATGAAATATTTTTCTAGTGCTTCATCTAAGGGAAAAGGCAAAAGTGATGATGAAAGTACAGATACTCAGGAAACTTTCAGTATACCAAGTTCATCTGTCAGTTCACCACAAGTGATATCCAATCCTAGAAAAAGAAGGTGTAATGATGAATCTATTTTGAAAAAGAAGTAAGTATAATAAGTAATATTGAGTAAAACAAGTATTCGTTTGGCCTATTTGTTCCTTTGATGATTTTGTATATTCTTTAACTTTTTCAGCTGATTCATACATAAATACTGTATAGAATATTTCAATTTTCATGAGTTCATTTTTATATTGTCTGTGGAATCACTAGATCAAAGAAAATTATTTATTCAAGTTTCACATAAATCATCGGAAAAAATTTAAATCTTCTCAATTTTCATACATTGTGACCAAGAGAGTGCATCAAATGGGAATTTTTATCAGTTATTGATTTGAGTAAAATTTGCCTTTAACAATAGTTTTTGCATAAAAAATTATGCCGAATGACACATACAAAATGAATCACCCAATTTGGTAGACCTATCATTTGAAATTAGATCCAAAAAATTAGGAAAATGTTTAATTTTTGTTGGAAAAGAGTCAATTATTGACAGGTAACAAATCGCGTGATTAATTTTGTTTATGACATTCGGCATCTTCTTTTCAAGCGAAAACTATTGGCAATGGCAAAATCAATAATTGAAACAAAATTCCTATATGACATGTATTCTCTAGTAGTGTACCTATGGGAGTTCTGGCTCAAAATCCCATGCTTTTTCTTATGAAGGTTCATTTGGGTACTTTTGGTCCCGCGGCCATGATGGTCAGGAATATCAGGAGGAATGGGTTACATATCTGACGTATATAGCTTACTAGGGAATCTCCTCATTTCTATTCTGCATTCATTTTTCTATTCTGCACATATAACAAGATTTTTACAGAAGTTAGATCTCCTACCTAGGATACCTGCTCACCAGGCAGTCATACATACATACATACATACACACATCAGTGTGACCAGACATGACCAATCTCGAATATATGTGACCAAACACGACAATCCGTGACCACTCGTGACCCTCCTTGTCCAGTCGGCTCGCATAAACATCCGTGACTACTCATGACCATCTATGAACATCGTTAACCTTCCGCGAGCATCTCCGTGACCATCATTCTCCGGTCGACCCGAGTGACCTTCCGTGGCCACCCTTGAACGTCTGCGATCATCATCGTGACCATTCTTGTCGAGTCGGCCTGCATGGCCATCGGTAATCACTCGTGAACATCCGTATACCTTTCGCAATGATCCTCGTGACTATCCTTGTCTAGTCGGCCTTCGTGACCACCTGTAGCCATCCAAAAAATCAGTTTCAATAGTTCGCTTTGTTTTAATATCTCTAATAATATTCTTCAATATCAACATTACCTAACCAAAACTAACTAAGTCTCTTGGAGAGATGGATTATGTGTTTTGATCATTTGCTTCCATTTTTGATATATACTACTATACTTCAATTCTAAGCACTTCATATTGATATATGTACTGATATTTTTCGATAAAATCCAATCAAAACCAACTAAATCTTTGAAGAGATGAGTTCTGTTATTTTCACCGGTATTTTATTAAGTCTTTTGTTTCAAGTAGATGTGCAGCAGGGCTTCCGGCGCAAAATCGTCCGTTTTCCCATGTTAATTCCCATAAGGATTTCTAAGGTCCAAGCTGTTAATTTTTGTCCAAAATCTCCCAGCGTGTTCGCGTCAAGCGCTTGCAGGTGTTCGGATCAATCGCGCCGCGTGGAAGGGTCCGTACCGCCGACCCCCGGTACCTGTTGCATTATGTGCTCTATTTATCGATAACGCACATTGAAATAAAATTCATATTTGCATGTCGATAGGATGAGTGTTAATTATAATAATATTCATGGATGATTAGCATATGGATTCGGTATATTGTATTCTCCAGTATTTGACGCAAAGTATATGAATTTGTTCTCAACACTCCTCGATTGTGGGAATTAGATTGGTGGGATTCAGCAACAGCTTATCAATGGTAATATGACGATTGTTGATTGGCGAATGGATTTGATATTTGTCGCAGAAATAATATGAACTAGGTTCGGGCTTTTCACGATAAGAAGAATTACATTGAAACGTAATAATGACACTTTCATTGATTGTAGGTTCCGGTTCATGGTATTCATTGATATTTGTGATCTGAATAGATATATATGCATATGTTTGAGCATTACTCGATTGGGAAAATTGGGATGATGGTTAATTATAATAATATGCATGGCTGATTAGCGTATGGATTCGGTATATTGTATTCTCCAGTATTTGACACAAAGTATATGAATTTGATCTCAACACTCCTCGAGTGGAGATATTAGAGTGGTGCTTAATGATGTTGCTATTATTGATTGCCGGATGATGTATCGTTCGGTTCGATAAAAAAATATGAAGTTGATATGGGCATTTTCGATTGTAGAATTAGTCGGGTAGATTCGGCAGAAGCTTAATTAATGGCAGTGCGATGATTATTGACTGGTGTATGGATTCGGTTTCTTCAACACAAAGCATATGTAGTTGGTTTGGTCATTTATCGAACGATTGAAGGAATCAATAATGGTGCTATCATTGATCGTTGATTGATGTTTTGATTCGGTTTATTAAGTACTCGACTCGAAATATATGAAGTTGTTTTGGACATGACTCGAGCGAATGTAGGAGTTACTGTGATCGGATAAAGTTTAGTAATGGTAATATTATTGATTGTTTGTCGGTGTTCTCCGATATCAGACATAGGAAAATATATTGAATTGGGTTGATATTTCACGAATGATTGGAGGAATGAGACTGAGGTATTTGAAATGAATGTGTATCCACGCTCGCGGAGTCTAACATGTGATGGAGTTCAATAGTTGATCGGAGGTATATCGGTGAGGAAATGTATGATGACATCAAAATAAAATACAAAGACGACTTATAATTATTATTGAATGTCGATGGAAAGGATTAGCTGAAAGATGATTATGATAATATTCATTACTGATTAGTGTATGGACTTGGTACATTGTATTCTTCGGAATTTGACACAAAGCATATGTAGATGGCTTGAACATTCATCGAACGATTGGATGAATCAAACTGATGCTTAATAATGGTGCAATTATTGATTGTTGATTGATATATGGATTCAGTACTTGACACAAAATTAATAAAATTGTTTGAGCATGACTCGAGCGCTTGTAGGAGTTGAAGTGATCGGATGAAGCTTAGTTATGGTAATATTATTGATTGCTGGTTGATGTGAAGATTTGGTTCACAATATTCTTAGATATTTGTCATATGGAAAAATATCGAATTGGTTTGGGCATTCAATAATTGGGAGGAATAAGAGTGATTAATTCGAAATGGATATGATAGTATTCGATAGTTGATTGCTGCTCAAAGTGAAACATGAGAACGCGTAGTTCGAAAATGAATATCATAGATTTTTCAAATATATTTTCACAGATATGATAAGGACCTGGGGTCGTATAAAATCGTGGTTGGTGTGAGGCGCATTAAGACTGTAATAGTGGACTATGATGTTATGTGTGAATATTTTTCGAAGTATGGGTGTTACATACGAATACCGCTATATATTCATTAATGTTATTCTTCACTTATGTGCAGTCGGCGGGTTTTCCTTGACCAGGCAGTGATACCTGTGACCTGATTCAGTTTATTAGAGTTTTTATGGTAGTTCAATTTCATTATTGACCAATTCTCTGTAGATCGGCGGAAAGGAGGTTAATATAAATAAAGTCAAGTTTTCTACAATTCTACCAATTGAATCATCCAAAAATATATTGACGACATTGCAGTCAGCAACAGGCAGTTTGGTGAGATGATAATTCTATATTTTCCGAATATTCCGTTACATATGTATCTGAAAATGCATACTGGGAGAATTGGATTGATGAGCTCTCAATCTACAATAGTGGATGGAATATAACATTTGTGAATGATTTTCATGGAATCCATGGATCAATCTTTAACTAGCTTGGTATTTGTGAATGATATACAGTGTTCACTCGCAGGTGGATGCAAAAATAAAAAAGTTATATACATGTGAATAATTAAATGACATGCATATTTTCAATGGTACTAATGACATTGAAATGGTCTGTAACTGACGAAAAAGTGAATAGTATAACGCAGGTTCCTCGAGGTGTGTGTGTGCATTCGATAGATATACTATGAAAATGAGGTGTATGTGATTCATATCGCTACGGTAAGCTATGATTGGTAATATATGCTTGCATGCTCTCGAAATATCTGATTCTTATTTGTTATTCTGACATATGAAAGGAGAACGATTGAAACACCGAAAACATAAGTTTTGCACTTTTGGAGAAGTTTTTTTGAGTTTTGCAACAATGAAAGTGGGGTTGTACCAATAAATGATGTGATAACGTGGAATAGCATAATTTTAACATGAATGGATGATTCAACGGAAGTGGTAGAAATCAGGAATGGTGACTAGAGCAAAATATTTTAAATTATTTACCAAAGATTGATGCGGAATAAAACAGTTTTATGGATATAAATACTAATATTGCTGTGAACAAATTTCCGATGGTGATTATAGGACATTGAAATGAGGATGTAGTCAACAAAGAAATGAGTTAGAGTAGAACGTATACTCGCTGTACATATCATAAAAATTTGCTGCAGATAGTTACCATGAACATGTATGTAGAATGTTTTCATGCTCTCTAGATACCCGATTGGGAGAGGGAAAGAATTATACCCTAGCAAACAATAACTTCCACAACTGTCGATTGTAAAAATGATGAAATTGGGATTTGAACGGTGAGGATATTATGCTGATATTTATAAGCTAGCTAATCATTGAAAAATATTGTTACGCAACTTGGAAAACTGAAGGATATGTAGGATGTCATTAACTTTTATTCAACTCACAACTCTCCTTATCTGTGGAAAGCATATATATTGTGATGAGTAGAGACCAGCTTCATAGGAAAGTACTGAAATGAAGATATTTTTCTCAATGCCATGTATTTCAGATTATTCACATTCCCCCTATTGAAAGCTATATACGATATATACATACTGCTGCCCACTTATATAGATTCATATTGTGAATATGTTATCATCGAGTACAGTATATGGCCCCTTTTCAGGATGAATTATATCCTTTTCAGATGCCAATAATAGATTTTACATATACATTCAAAAGATCTATGATTCTCTTAGACTTGAGATGTATTACATCTAGAGTTTTCCACTCTAGATTGTAATATTTCAGGGTTTAGAGCTCATTGAGGGAAATGATTCGATGAAATAGCATTGGTAGTGATAAAAAACGTTCGTTATGAAAACACACGCAGACAGTTGAGTGACAAATATAGTATTTAACGAATGATAACGGACCGGTCGCTTAATGTATTATGATGCTTACATACATATAAATGAAGTGAGAACAACGAATAGTTGCGTTTTGAGGTTGTTGATCGAGCATTTCACTGAGGTTTGTTGAGAATTGAATGTTAATATCTGCTTCAGATCGCTTCAGCTAACTATGATTAAAAATAATCTACGTGATTGAACGCTTGTCGAGTATTGCAGAATTCATTCGAGACACTTTGGTGTTTGGTAGAGCACATATGGAGAGAATTATACATCGAAAAAAACATTCCCCAGCCAATCTCGATCATAAAATTAATGCGACCACATCTCAATTATCAATATTATATCGTTCCATAATATATGCATAGGATCAATGGGATTATCAGAATGTGAATCAACCTGATCATTCACAAATCTACAATGTTGTAGAATCAAACTTTCAGTGATTAATTCGTTTCTTATGGGAAATATATATTCGGTAATGTTGTTTTTTATAATAGTTGCTATAATATGCTACAAAATATGATTGAGTCGATTAACATACACAAATCTTTAGGTATAATCTGAGGGAAAACATGTTCACAAATCGATCGAAATTATTGCAATATCACCACACATCAACCTCTAGCAATTGGTGGTATTTCCTCATCCACAGAAAATAGTGATGGGAACCAAAGGATGAATTAGATTCGAAAAGACAATGTCATTAGAATTGATAACTAACGCGCTATGATATGACAAACAGCGTTGAGGATTGATTCTACACAATTATCAGTGAAATTAGATACATGTCTGCTAGTTCAGTTCGAAATGTTACAAGAATTGGAATAAGTTATATCAAAAAGTTGTTTGTCTTCCCTAATTCCAACGCGAGAAATGGTGTAAGTACTTCAAATCAAGTTTACTGTTGCTGGAATTAGTGATGCGTTAGTCATTGAAATTGATTATATAGATTAGAAAAGGGTGTTTCAACCCTAGTTGATAACCTTGTTCATATGAAACAATAATGGTGGAAATGCATTTCACAAAGGTGAAACATAGCAAAAAGAATTAGAATTCAGTATTGTGGATGTGTGCACGGCGAGGACATCATGCATTCACTGATATCATGAATTCAATAACACTTTCCATACTCAATGGTGGAGTAAAAGTCAAAAATAACATCCATTATTCTCTATAGAAGCCATTTGACATATCGATATAGATATGAAGCCTTCCTCATGGTGATGATATACCGAGATCACTTGTTAAAAGTCATATTCGATGACTATGAATTACTAACATGTTTGAGGTATGTTTCGATGGTTGAGAAGTGATATTCAAATGGGTTTTCAGCAATATATGTGATAGAAAAAATTCAATATCGGTGAAAATGTAGCTTTATAGTTGAGAGTTGAGCGTTTGATAGAAGTATGATGCACCCCGTATAGTAATATATGTTTGTATTTGATAGTTTTCGGAAAATTAAATTACGTTCAAGAACATTTTCGAATTTCGTTTGCCATTTGTTGATCGATTCATCAAATCTATATTGAAAATTATGCCTCGATTCTTTCTTACCACCAGAGAAACTCCAATCGGATGAGGGAACATTCGTGAGAGTGGCATGACTGCGATGGAACTCGCTGGACCAGAGAAAAATAACTTGATTGTAGAAGTACATGCATAATTTTTTGGTTAGTTGTAGCTACTTATATGCCTACGATAACATATATGTCTATTTTGTGGTATATGAATGGGTTTCTTGACAGATATATTCCCTGTATGCAATCATTTAAATTTCATGATGAACTTGCAAATAGTGGATGTACTGAATTACTCGCTGTGAATGAGAAAACTGTTATGCTGAGGCCATTGAATGAACCTCATTGTTTACGAGAATAATATAACTGTTGTGGGGGTTGATTTGGCAATATATAAACATCACCATTAACAAGTTGGTTAAAGATGTTAGTTCACATACTTTTGCGTTTTTTTCCATACAGCAATGGAATATACAATTATGAAAATATAAATAAGAATTTCTTATGAATGTACTGAAACATGAGCCGGATGGGATATAATCGTAATTGTACTAATTGAAAATAATATGAGTCTTTCCATCCAAAAAACCTTACTCAGTTCAGAAGATCTATACAGCCAGACTCTATACGGATTTATGAATTTTTGGGTTTGGAAAATACTCATGAAGGAGCGGTGTTGCACTCACGATCGACGCAAGGATATAAATATGGAATGGTGTAAGAACTCAAGTGGAGATATGGAAACATACTTGAATTTTGTATGTATATTCATAGGAAAAACTGTCGAAAATAGATCGATATTACTGATGTGATATATCATCTCAATTGAGCTTCGTAGTGATTCTCAGGCAATGTTGAGGGTTATTTCCCAACCCTCAATGAATTTGAATATATGTTTACTCATTCAGTCGAAATGTTACAAGAAAAGAAAGAACAAATGCGGAAAAATATGGTCTTTTCTGATTTTAACGAGTGAAAATGTTAGAAGAACTTCAAGTTTCACCAACTATTGTTGGAATACATATTACTGATGCGTTACTCAATAAAAATAATTATATAGATTAGCAAAATCATCCTGAACAGGGTGTTTTAAATATTATCGTTTACGTAAACAATAATGGATATAGATGCGCTGGGAATGCAATTCACTGACGTAAAACATAGAAAAAGAGAATTATAATTCAGCATTGGAGACGTATGCAAGGTGAGAATAGGCATGCTAATTTTCATTTGAAAAAACATTTTCCATAACAATGATGACGTAGAAAGGCAACCAAACATCAATATATTTCCCATGAAAAGTAATTTTACCGGAATAACGATATACATATTTCACTTGAATCTCACATCATATACGAATTTCTTATTCAAACCTCATGAGGTACATGCAAATTGTGAATATTATGAATTTACTCATTGTTTAGGAGAATAATATGATTATTGTGGAGCGGTATATTCGACAATATATAAACATCATCACTTTGGTATAAATATTATTTTGCCCACCTCTAAGGTTTTCCCTATCTATCATTGAAAACCTTATGGGAATATCTTTTCAACATTTATGAAGTCTCGTGAATGTAATACAATGAATATAATTATAAAGAAAGAATGTATTATGAATGTACTGAACCATGAGCCAAATGAGATCTTAACAAAATCATACTGGTTAAAAGTAATATGAGTCTCCTCATTCAAAACCCTACCCAATGTGATAAACACTCTATGAGGTTGCAGCACTCGGTTCAAATGATCTCTATAGCCATGAATTTGGGGTTTAAATACCCATTGATCCTATGCATATATTATGGAACGATATAATATTGATAATTGAGATGTGGTCGCATTAATTTTATGATCGAGATTGGCTGGGGAATGTTTTTTTCGATGTATAATTCTCTCCATATGTGCTCTACCAAACACCAAAGTGTCTCGAATGAATTCTGCAATACTCGACAAGCGTTCAATCACGTAGATTATTTTTAATCATAGTTAGCTGAAGCGATCTGAAGCAGATATTAACATTCAATTCTCAACAAACCTCAGTGAAATGCTCGATCAACAACCTCAAAACGCAACTATTCGTTGTTCTCACTTCATTTATATGTATGTAAGCATCATAATACATTAAGCGACCGGTCCGTTATCATTCGTTAAATACTATATTTGTCACTCAACTGTCTGCGTGTGTTTTCATAACGAACGTTTTTTATCACTACCAATGCTATTTCATCGAATCATTTCCCTCAATGAGCTCTAAACCCCTGAAATATTACAATCTAGAGTGGGAAACTCTAGATGTAATACATCTGCAAGTCTAAGAGAATCATAGATCTTTTGAATGTATATGTAAAATCTATTATTGGCATCTGAAAAGGATATAATTCATCCTATAATTCATCCTGATAACATATTCACAATATGAATCTATATAAGTGGGCAGCAGTATGTATATATCGTATATAGCTTTCAATAGGGGAATGTGAATAATCTGAAATACATGGCATTGAGAAAAATATCTTCATTTCAGTACTTTCCTATGAAGCTGGTCTCTACTCATCACAATATATATGCTTTCCACAGATAAGGAGAGTTGTGAGTTGAATAAAAGTTAATGACATCCTACATATCCTTCAGTTTTTCAAGTTGCGTAACAATATTTTTCAATGATTAGCTAGCTTATAAATATCAGCATAATATCCTCACCGTTCAAATCCCAATTTCATCATTTTTACAATCGACAGTTGTGGAAGTTATTGTTTGCTAGGGTATAATTCTTTCCCTCTCCCAATCGGGTATCTAGAGAGCATGAAAACATTCTACATACATGTTCATGGTAACTATCTGCAGCAAATTTTTATGATATGTACAGCGAGTATACGTTCTACTCTAACTCATTTCTTTGTTGACTACATCCTCATTTCAATGTCCTATAATCACCATCGGAAATTTGTTCACAGCAATATTAGTATTTATATCCATAAAACTGTTTTATTCCGCATCAATCTTTGGTAAATAATTTAAAATATTTTGCTCTAGTCACCATTCCTGATTTCTACCACTTCCGTTGAATCATCCATTCATGTTAAAATTATGCTATTCCACGTTATCACATCATTTATTGGTACAACCCCACTTTCATTGTTGCAAAACTCAAAAAAACTTCTCCAAAAGTGCAAAACTTATGTTTTCGGTGTTTCAATCGTTCTCCTTTCATATGTCAGAATAACAAATAAGAATCAGATATTTCGAGAGCATGCAAGCATATATTACCAATCATAGCTTACCGTAGCGATATGAATCACATACACCTCATTTTCATAGTATATCTATCGAATGCACACACACACCTCGAGGAACCTGCGTTATACTATTCACTTTTTCGTCAGTTACAGACCATTTCAATGTCATTAGTACCATTGAAAAATGCATGTCATTTAATTATTGATCCATGGATTCCATGAAAATCATTCACAAATGTTATATTCCATCCACTATTGTAGATTGAAAGCTCATCAATCCAATTCTCCCAGTATGCATTTTTCAGATGCATATGTAACGGAATATTCGGAAAATATAGAATTATCATCTCACCAAACTGCCTGTTGCTGACTGCAATGTCGTCAATATATTTTTGGATGATTCAATTGGTAGAATTGTAGAAAACTTGACTTTATTTATATTAACCTCCTTTTTTCTTTTTCTGTCACCCTAACTTAGAAAATCATTATATATGGTCAATAATGAAATTGAACTACCATAAAAACTCTAATAAACTGAATCAGGTCACAGGTATCACTGCCTGGTCAAGGAAAACCCGCCGACTGCACATAAGTGAAGAATAACATTAATGAATATATAGCGGTATTCGTATGTAACACCCATACTTCCAAAAATATTCACACATAACATCATAGTCCACTATTACAGTCTTAATGCGCCTCACACCAACCACGATTTTATACGACCCCAGGTCCTTATCATATCTGTGAAAATATATTTGAAAAATCTATGATATTCATTTTCGAACTACGCGTTCTCATGTTTCACTTTGAGCAGCAATCAACTATCGAATACTATCTTATCCATTTCGAATTAATCACTCTTATTCCTCCAATTATTGAATGCCCAAACCAATTCGATATTTTTCCATATGACAAATATCTAAGAATATTGTGAACCAAATCTTCACATCAACCAGCAATCAATAATATTACCATAACTAAGCTTCATCCGATCACTTCAACTCCTACAAGCGCTCGAGTCATGCTCAAACAATTTTATTAATTTTGTGTCAAGTACTGAATCCATATATCAATCAACAATCAATAATTGCACCATTATTAAGCATCAGTTTGATTCATCCAATCGTTCAATGAATGTTCAAGCCATCTACATATGCTTTGTGTCAAATTCCGAAGAATACAATGTACCAAGTCCATACACTAATCAGTAATGAATATTATCATAATCATCTTTCAGCTAATCCTTTCCATCGACATTCAATAATAATTATAAGTCGTCTTTGTATTTTATTTTGATGTCATCATACATTCCTCACCGATATACCTCCGATCAACTATTGAACTCCATCACATGTTAGACTCCGCGAGCGTGGATACACATTCATTTCAAATACCTCAGTCTCATTCCTCCAATCATTCGTGAAATATCAACCCAATTCAATATATTTTCCTATGTCTGATATCGGAGAACACCGACAAACAATCAATAATATTACCATTACTAAACTTTATCCGATCACAGTAACTCCTACATTCGCTCGAGTCATGTCCAAAACAACTTCATATATTTCGAGTCGAGTACTTAATAAACCGAATCAAAACATCAATCAACGATCAATGATAGCACCATTATTGATTCCTTCAATCGTTCGATAAATGACCAAACCAACTACATATGCTTTGTGTTGAAGAAACCGAATCCATACACCAGTCAATAATCATCGCACTGCCATTAATTAAGCTTCTGCCGAATCCTACCCGACTGATTCCTACAATCGAAAAATGCCCATATCAACTTCATATTTTTTATCGAACCGAACGATACATCATCCGGCAATCAATAATAGCAACATCATTAAGCACCACTCTGATATCTCCACTTGAGGAGTGATGAGATCAAATTCATATACTTTGCGTCAAATGCTGAAGCATACAATATACCGAATCCATACGCTAATCATCCATGAATATTATTATAATTAATTCTCATCCTATCGACATGCAAATATTTTATTTCAATGTGCGTTATCGATAAATAGAGCAGATAATACAGCAGGTAGTGAAGGTCGGCGGACGGACCCTTCCACGCGGCGCGATTGATCCGAACACCTGCAAGCGCTTGACGCGAACTCGCTGGGAGATTTTGGACAAAAATTACCAGCTTGGACCTTAGATTTCCTTATGGAGATTAACATGGGAAAACGGATGATTTTGGCCCGGAACCGGTGCAGCATAACTACTTTGATTTGTTTGGAAATATGGACAGGGTGTTCATAAAATCAGACGGAATCATCTGCGACTGAAAGATAAACCTTAGTCACTATCTTCCATCGTTCAAGATAACCTTTTGGGGGGGTATTCTTTCAGTCGCAGATGATTCCACATCTGATTTTATGAACATCCTGTTCATATTTTCAAACAAATCAATCTATCATACCCTATGACAGGTTTTAATGTCAAAAAACACTAATTTCAAAGTGTCACTCCAAAAGAAATGTTTCTACATTTTTCCATCTTTGCAAAGTGAGATTACTTCTAGAAAATGTGTTTACCAATTCTTCCGGTCTTCCCGATGATCTTGGAAGCGTGAAATAGATTTTTGTCGACAAAAATGTATTGATGCGATGCCTCTCTTGCATCAATGTTACAAATGATTTCTAGTGAGTACTGCCTTTTGGAAAACATTCTTTTTGGCCTCATTCATCTATTTGAGTTCTTAATCAAGACTGAAATAGAAAATCAAATGAGTATCTGAATTAAAATGCAAATTTTCACTTTCAGATTTATTTGAGTTGGGGACCTTTCTCAATATCTATCAGATGTAGTTCAATGTCCAGCGTTACTTTAGCCGGGGAAGTAGTTGTTTTCTGTTAGATATTCACAAAAATAACTTATTTTTATCATTGATTGTTCTATTCACAGAAAAATATTTCTATTCAACATTCAATTGAGAATGATTCCCCCAAGAGGTTATCCTGTAGATGGTGACTCAAGTTTATCTTTCAGTTGCAGATGATTCCACATCTGATTTCAGGAACATCCTGTTGATATTTTCAAACAAATAATTCAAATCAATTTGCAATTTTCGATAATTCAATTTTAAACAAATATTATCTGAACTAATTCACAAACATTAACCATCAATCAGGGTGCTATGGAAACAACCAGGGGCACCGTATGTTAGTATGTAGGGGTGCAAACCGGAGGGTCGGGAGAATAAGGGGGGTCCAGGGATTTAAAAAAATTGAAGGCAGATGGCGAATTTTAAGGCTGTTTAGGTTAAATTATAACCTTCAAATGAAATGTTTGCTATAAAAAAAGTTCCAGTTTTGACGCGTTGGAGAAAATTAAGATCCCTCGTGTTACTAAAATACTAGACTACTGTACTCATATTCTATGAAGAAGAATATAACTTTTTTTTTAAATTACTTTATTTAGGTTGATGATATTAAACTCACACAAATGCAGTAGCAAAGTACTTATTCATTAATGGAGAAAACAAATTAAACACCTCATAATCCAAGAGTTTATGATGAAATTCAATTAAGTGTATGTTTGGATATGATAGAACATAGACAAACTAGTATAATAGATATTTGTACTAGGACTGGTGCTAAAAGAGAAGCCGCCAGTAAACTTTTACACAATTATAAATTCAAGCCGTTCCATCTAAATTTATAATACTTTAAAAGAGCGAAATTTTGACGCATGGTTGATTTTTTTGTTTTGTTTTCAAGGACAAAGAGAAAAAGATGCAAATTTTACTTAACAAATTTTATAGACCGACGAGGCGACTTTTACCTCAAATTTGGTAGTCAGTTAAAAAAACTGTAGGTGGGCACAAGTAAACCCAAAGTATGTGATAGAATGCCGTCATGAATATTCTTCTAAGACAAATGTGTAGTGCGATGTTTTGAACAACAGAGTGATTGGCCCATATTTCTTCCGAGAAAGTTTATATTCCTAAAAATACATTTGCAGTTATCAAGTTTCAGATGACATACCCCTTGATGAAAGACAAAACTAATGGTTTCGATGAGATGGATTGTCAATGCGGGCGGGTGTTGAACAATGTATCTTGAAACGATTTTGAGGGGGGATAATTGGGCGTAATATGAAACAATCCTGGGCATTCAGGTAGCTAAACCTTACCCCACTAGATGTTTTCCCTTGGGAGTATTTGATCCATCTTTAGACAGTAATACGAGAATTAGATTTAGCTCTATAAATGTTTATTATGAAATAATTGTACTTTAGTGTTTCTTTTTCTATTACTGTGACGTTGAGGTTTAGGGCGCACATGCGCAGAGCCTAAGTAACGAAAGTAACCAAAGTGACCACGAGGAATTCCAACGTAAACTCGATGGGATGCATGCAAAATACCATACATACACAAAAAAAGAGGAGAAAGTCCACTCATTTGTCCTTAGGGGACTGGAAAATAACCCGGACCCGGAAGACATAATAGAAGACCTGAAAGAGCAAGGTTTAGGTCATCAGAGTTGGGCGAATGAGAAATGTGGAAAGGAAGCTCTTCATAGTATCAACGGACTCAAGCATAAAGCTTAATTTTCTTAAAATTAAAATAGTGCTAAGCGCTATAATTTCATGGGAGGTTATGCGTTTTGATAAGCGTATAACCCAATGCCATAGATGTCAAGAATGGGGGCATGCGACCAGCAAATGCAAAAAATCGCCCAGATGCGTGAAATGCGTAGGCGAGCATCACACCAGAGAATGCATAAAGCCCGGTACGGAACCAGCGCAATGTTGCGATTGCAATGGAATGCACCCGGCCAACGCTAAAGTCTGCCAGGTTTATATCCGGAAAGTGCGATTCATGGACGAGAGAATCGGAAACCAGCAGTCCAGACAAACACCCAGATACAAAGGAGCTCCAGGCCCTCGTACCAACTACTGGCAACAAAGAGCAAATGAAAGACAACGAAGAACCCAGGAGCAGCCAAGAAGAGAGTACGCCGAAGACCGGGCGCTACTCCAAACAGGCATAAGAAATGAGCCGAGAACAGGGCACACCAACGGACAGGTGCTGCCCCAAACAGGCAACCAAGGCCGTGGGTCGAGAAGAGAGTACGCCGGGAAACCGGCGCTACTCCATACAGACGAAAGCCATGACGAGTGCAGAGACCAAATGCCTCCTCCCAGGGAAAGAAGGACGCAGCCAGTAACAGGTTTGCTCCCTACCCGCTCCCAACCCAGAAACCAAACTATTGGTAATAATTTAATAGATATATCCAGAGAATTAAATAACCTAGTAAATGTCTCCAAAGTTGAGGAGAAGTTGGCATAACTCTGCGACATGCTAAGAAATACCCCCGAAGAGAGTCGGGAAATTGCCGCCGTATATTTCTTCTTCAGAAATGGCCTCAAATAAGGGTATAAGGGTGTGCATGTTCAATGCGAATGGAGTTGCTGGGAAGTTTGCGCTTCTCAGTAACTTCATTCATAAACATTCTATCGATATAATGCTTCTGTCCGAGACTAAGCTCCGACAGGAACATAACTTAAAACTCAGGGGTTTTGCCACCATCAGGGCTGACAGACAGGGAGGTGATAGGGCTGCTGGGGGTGTAGCTATTTTAATTAGGAATAATATCCCATTCATTGAAATTCCACAACTAAACACAATAATTGAGCATGCCGGGATTAAATTTAACGGCGGCACTTGTTTGTTTACTGTGTATAATCCACCAGAAAGGAAATTCGCAGCCAGAGATTTAGACAGCCTGTTTAGTGTTGCTAACAAGGTGATACTGGCTGGGGATTTCAACGCGAGACACAATGACTGGAACGGAAATCCAACCAAAAATAACGCAAATGGAACAACGCTGCTAAAATACTCCCTGGACAATGAAGTCATAATAGGGAGCAGTGACGAACCCACGCACTACCCGTTCAATGGTACGTCGCCGACGGTTATAGACCTGGTTATCTATAAAAATGCCAAAGACATGAGTGACCCAATAGCATATAGCGAATTGACATCGGATCACTCACCGGTAATCTTCAACTTGAATCAAAAAATCTACAAAAGTATAGAAAAAACAAGGTATGACTATTCGTCAACGAATTGGAGAGAATTTAGATCCATACTTAATGGAATAACAATTTTGAAGCCACAAATGTTGAAAAATGAAATTGACAACGAAACTCAAAAATTCATTAAAAATATCCAAGTCGCTAGAGATAGGACAACCAGGAAAATAACCGTGAGGGGCGACCAGTTTGCGATACCACACGAAATCAAAGAACTGATAAAAACAGAAAATCGAGCAAGAAAGAAATGGCAAACCACTCGCGATCCTAACGAAAAGGAACACTTAATGAGGCTTGGCGCCGAAATAAGTGAGCTAATTAAAGAAAATAACAATGAAAAGTGGAATCGCAAACTCGAGGCCCTCGATTTGCGGGACCACTCACTATGGGATATGGCCAAAAGATTCCACAGGAAGAGGGAACTAGTGCCAGCCATAGTGACTGGGCCCAATCGTTCGGTGGCGGAACCAGTGGAAAAAGCTAGGCTGTTCGGGGAATATTTTAGCAACGTCCACAAAACGGAACCTGACACGTTGGAAGAGCACACAAGAATCACCAACACTGCAAGAAACATCAGAGATACTCCTGCAATAAACTTGGTGCCCCCTGAACTCCAAAAAGTCCTCACAGACTATGAAGAGGTCCAGGGGGTCATCAAAAAGCTACCCAGAAACAAAGCTCCGGGTCTAGATAAGCTGGACACCGTTCTAGTCAAAAATCTCCCGAGAAAATCGCTAGTCCAGCTGATATATATAATTAACGCAGTCCTAAAGTGGCAACACTATCCGGACTGTCTAAAGAAGGCAGAAATAATCCCCTTACTGAAAAGTGGGAAATACAAAAACTCATTAGAAAGCTACAGGCCTATCTCACTCCTTAGTGTGGTGGCCAAGGTGGTGGATAAGATTATCTTGAAGCGTGTCGTGGATTTCGAGGAAAGGCGGAAAATCATCCCGCCGGTGCAATTCGGGTTCAGGAAGGGTCACTCAACGACCTCCCAAGTGGCCCGAGTTGTACACGGGGTGAAAGAAGCCTTTCATAGAGACCACAACACAGTTATGGTCCTGTTGGACACGCAAAAAGCGTTTGATACGGTCTGGACAGACGGGTTAATCGCAAAAATGGCAAGAATAGGCATGCCCTTGTACCTTTTGAAAGTCATAGAGTCTTATCTGACGGGGCGGGCTTTTAGGGTAAATGTGAATGGCACTAGTTCACCGGATTACACAGTCGGAGCGGGGGTCCCACAGGGGTCTTCGCTGTCACCGATCTTATATTCCCTGTATACCAGTGACTTTCCGACCTTCGCTAAAACGAGTACGGCTATGTTCGCGGATGACACCGCGATCTATGCCCACTCGTTTCAAAGCGAAGTGGCTGCTAGGTAGCTCCAGATCCATCTGGATCGGTTGGTCATGCCATATTTGGGGAACAATAAGATCAAGTTGAATCCAAATAAAATGGAGGTCGTTAACTTCACGAGGAAACGAACCAACGTGAAGTTAAAGGTTGAAAACAACCAAGTGACGGAGAAACCCTCTGTGAAATACCTGGGGGTGGAACTGGACAGGCGTATGTACATGCATAAGCATATCACGTTGGCATTGCAGAGGGGGGCGGCTGCGATAAACCGCACCTACCCCCTCATTGCACGCAATTCCAACTTATTGCAAGATAATAAGCTTAGAATTTATAGGCAAATAATAAGGCCGGCAATGACATACGCCGGCCCAGTTTTCTGCAGTCTACCCAAAACTCAGTTATCGAGGCTGGAGAGACTGCAGAATAAAGCGCTCCGTATCGCTACAAATAGTAGTACTGGCTAAGGTGGAAAAAATCACTGACTTTATCAGGAAAACGGCAGACAAATTCTATAGATTCCACATCCCTAAAAGTCCGCTGACGGCGGATATCACAAATGTCAGAGCCAATATGGCAAGAAAGCACGGGGTCATTTTTCAGAGTTTAGCCCTGTACAACGAAATAGATGAGTAATCATCAAACAGCGCCATACTGGTCAATGTTCCGAGCAGGAAATCTCGGCCTTGACCCAATGCGAACATCGCACTGAAATATATTAAGCAGGTTTTTATTAATTTTCCTGTAAAAAAATCGGAATTAGTAACTAAATTTGAAAGATATAAAAGCTGGAATTATTGAAAATCAAAAAAATAAGAAAATAGACCCATAAGCCAAGGCAGGAGGGGTCTCAAAATATAATTACCAAAAATCCCTTCCTAGTATGTCCTTAAGATTGCCCAACAACAGCAAGCCCATTCCCTTCGCTCCCCCTGGAAAGCAAGCTGAATGGTCCACCCCTGGATGTAAGCCAGGAAGAATCAAATATATATCTTTCAAATTGTATATAGTAGGATAAGTTTCTATGACATGTACATACAAAAACAAATAAATCTTTTTGATTGATTGATTGATATTTTCCAGTCAGTGCGTGTGTGTTTCATTGAGTCTCAAATAACTAGACGAGCATAATTAGCGTAACTACCCGTTATAATAAGGCGACGGAAAAAATTGGGAAATGCGGAATATCAGTTATACACGTGGTACGAAACGTCTTATAGATTCATCGAAATGGCCGCCGGTATAATTGGTAGAGTTCAAGAGTTCAGTGGGACATCGGACGATTGGATCATCTACAGTGAGCGTTTGGAACAGTATTACTGCGAGAATAAAATAGAAGACGTTAAAGTTAAACTTGCGACTTTGATAAGTTTAGAAGTACGTGAAACTGTGTGAAATGTTAAAAAAAGCAGTTCAATCCGCAGACATCCGAATGGAGAAAAGGGATGGCTGATGGCTGATGGTTGAAGGCTGACGAGCCAGAGACAGGGTTGGCACTTAGCTTCCCTTGACACTGCGACCAGCTGGGGTCTATTGTATCACTCTGTCGTCAGTGGTTCCTCATTCAAACAGGTTTGTGCCTTTAATTAGGTTAAGAAGCCTGTTGATAAGGTTCTTCGGATTCATGCCTGTTTCCGGGCTGATCTCTCCAAAGGTTCTGTGTCGCCTACTACTTAGGGCGTCACAGTCGAAGATAATATGAGAGGCTGTTTTCTCCTCTTCATCACACAGTCTACACTCCACGGTTTCCCTGCGTACTCCCATGGTGTTTAGGTGTTTTCTTAGGCCGCAGTGTCCAGTCAACAGACCTATTATTATACGAGCCTTCGTTCTGTTCAGGTTCAGAAGGTCAGCCGTCAGGGTCCGGTTTGGATGCCCTACCATGACTTTGCTGTGTATTTGCCCGACAGTTTGATCCCAATATTGTTGGTGTCTTCTTTTTATCCACTCGTCGATCAGGGTCCTGCATCGGTTTTTGCTAATCCCGTGTGCAGGTTCTAGCCCTGTGGATAGCGTTTCAGATGCTTGTCTAGCTAGCTGGTCCGCTTTGACGTTGCCTTCAATGCCTCTATGACCTGGCACCCACATCAAGGTGACCTTGTTGTGTTTTGCCAGCTCGATGAGGTTCTGGAGGCAGTCCCAGACCAGTTTGGACTTCATCTGTATAGAGTTGAGTGCTTTGATAGCACTTTGACAGTCAGATAGAATGTAGATGTGTTTTTTCCTATAACCACTTTCTAGATTCTTCAGAATGCATACCATGATAGCATGTGTTTCAGTTTGGAATATCGTGGAGCATTCACCAAGTGGTATTATGTAATCCCTTCTTGGCATTACCCCATGTATTCCTGCTCCCGTTCCTTCAACTGTCTTTGAACCGTCTGTATACCAGACTATGTCCGCAGTTGATTGTGATTCTATACTCGGGGCCCATCCAGATCCATCAATTCGTGTTTCGAATGGTTTTTCGAATGAGTATAGGGGTTGCATGTAATCTGAAATCATTTCGAGTTCTTCGATGTTGATTACATGAGTGATTCTGGTATGTCCAGTTGTTCGGATTCTCCAGTTTTTTGTTTGTTTCAGTCTGTATGCACTCATCCTGGCCTCTCCAATGACATGTAAGTCGAAGGGTTCGAGGTTTAGGATGATTTCCGTTGCAGCTGTTGGAGTGCTACTCATTGCACGCGTGATACAGAGACAGGCAAGCCTCTGGATTTTCCCAAGGTTGGTTTTTGCCTGTCTTTGATTTGTTTTTGGCCACCATAAGAGTGAGCCATAAGTTATTCTTGGTCTTATTACCGCTGTGTAAAGCCAGTGCATGGATTTCGGTTTGAGCCCCCAGGTTTTTCCAAAAGCTCTCCTGCACATCATGAAGGTTATCTTGCTTTTGTTGGTTACATGTTGAAGATGCGGGTTCCAGGTTAGTTTCTTGTCAAGAATCAGCCCTAGATATTTCACCTGCTCTACTACTTGTAATGTTTCACCGAATAGTCTGGGAGTAGAGATCTCCCATGTTTCTGTCTCCGGGTGAAGGGAATTTGTTTTGTTTTGTTCGGATTTGCCCTTAGGCTCTCTCTGTTACACCATTCCCTACTGTCCTCAGTGCATTTTGCATTAGCTCTGAGGTTGTTCGAGTATTCTTTCCCTTGATGAGGATGACCAAGTCATCTGCATACCTTCGAGTAATACCCTTGGTTATTCAGAGAAATTAGCAGTTCATCTACAACCATGTCCCACAGAAGGAGGGAGAGTATGCCCCTGTGGGTACCTCTGAAATTTCAACCTGCTCTGTTTCCTCGAACATGTTGGCTTGGACCAGTCTATTGTGAAGCATTGAGAGTATCCACCTGCAGGTGGTTTCGTCAATCCTCTTCAGTGGCCGCAGAGACCATACTTTCAAAGGAGGTGTTGTCGAAGGCTCCTTCGATGTCTAGAAAAGTGCATAGTGCAATTTCTTTGTTTGCTAGAGACTCTTCAAGCCTTGAAACAAGCTGATGAAGTGCTGTCTCGCATGATTTTCCTGTTAGATAGGCATGTTGGTTTTGATGTAAAAACCGTTCAACAATAGCGGTTTCCCTTATGTCTCTATCTATCAGTTTTTCTAAGCCTTTCAGAAGAAGAGAAAAGGGATAAAATTATATGAATCGAGACAGCAAATCTCGGAATCAATTAGCGAGTAGTTCGCGATGATAAAGAACTTCTGCCAGTTTGGAGCGACGTTGGATACCGTATTATAAGGCAAATTTGTCTCCGGTTTTCGAAAAGGGAAGTTGTTGCACCATCTCTGTGAGGAACGAGTTGAGAAAACGTTGGAAGAAATGATGAAGCTGGATTCGAAGAAAGAATCCGTTATGAAGGAAGGAAATGTCCACCATCTTTCAAATTTCTCGCCAGAGAGAAGGAGCAGAATACAACAGCAGCAACACCACCAGTGGAGTAGGTCAGAAACCGGGGCATCAAATGTCAAAAATAAGATGGCGAAAACGAACAGTCATAATAATACAGAATGTGTGTTGAGTGGTAAGAACCACCATGGAAAATGTAAATACTCAAACAAAAAAAGACATCTAGCCAAAGCGTGTAGAGCAAATAGACATTTTACAAATTTTATTGAAGCAGATTGTGTTGAAACGGAACAATTTGATGATCATGAACAAATTTTCGCAATCAGCCAACTCCAAAATAAAAATTAACCTAGTAATAGACAGTAAAGTGCATAATGTTCAAGTATACAGTGGTGCGAGCATTAAACATGTAATGAACTCATTTACAATAATTACTTCGCTAAATACAAACTAGAACAAGACAATTCCATTTTGAAAGGTTATAATGGCGAACATTTTCGAAATTTGGGTTATTTCAGTATAAAAGTAACATTCAACAATCAAACTAACTTGATCAAATTTTATGTGGTGCCTGATGGGGGTGTCATGCTGGTGTGAAGGGACTTCTTAATAATATTCAACGTGACCTTGAACGTTCTGAACTCCATAACACCAAATAGAAAATTGTAAAGTTGATGAACAAATATAGTAGTATTTTCCGAAATGAATTTGGTTTATATGAACACAACTTGTCTCTTTATAGTTGAAGCCTACTGCCAAGCCTGTTTTCCTGAAACTTCGGAATGTTCTTTTTGCATACCGAACAATGGTAGAAAAAGAACTCCAGAGATTGGAACGTGATGGTATCATAGTTCCTGATGCAAAGCTTTTACTAGAATAAATCACAAAATTGCCAAACACACTTCAATCCAAATTTTACTCTAGTACTAATCTCATAATCATCAAATTTTGGTATGGCCGTGACACTCAGTCATATCCTGACAAATGGAGTAGAAAAGCCAATCGCTTGTGTGTCGAGAACGTTGATGAAAAACGAAGAAGTATGGTCAACCTTGGAAAAGGAAAGTGGTGCCATAATTTTTGGAGTATGCAAATTTGAAATACTTAGCAGGTAGAAAATGTATTCTGAACAAATCATAAAACCATTAACAACCGTTTTGGGGAATATAAACAACTACCAGTGATGCACACAAATAGATTGCAACGACGGGCTTTGTATTTAGCTGGTTTTCACTAGGAAATTTAGTATTAAATGGGAGAATAATCATATGAGTGATTATCTATCTAGGGCTCAAAAGTAAACACGATAGACCCAGAATATAATGGCAAAGGAAAGTATGTACATTTTATAAAAAATGCAAGGGATTGGCCAATCAATAGTAAAGAAATAGCTGAGGAGACCAAGAGGGACAAAGAGCTTCGAAGAGTATGTGTGTTCCTAAAATCAAATAAGTGGCCCAGTGAAATGGAAGAAAAATTGAAGCCGTACTACAGAAGTAAACGTTGGATTGCTGATGTGGGGACACAGAGTAGTTTAGTTTAGATTTCGCTCTAAGTTGCTAGAAGAAATTCACTCAGCACATTTAGGTATTGGAAAGACAAAATCACTAGCAAGAACGTACATGTTTTGGCCTAAAATAGATAAAGACATCGAACTAATGATAAATAGTTGTGACTCTTGTCTCAGTCAGGGACAAAGTCGACCCAAAAACCCACTGACACCATGGGAAGCTGAATCCCAACCTTGGCATAGAATTCATGCTAATTATTGAGGTCCAGTTCAAGGTAAAACATTTTTAGTGATTATTGACGCTTTCACTTAATTTCCTGAAGTATATCAGATGAAAATAATGAGTGCAGTAGAATTAGAAGAAAAGTTGAGAGATTGTTCTGCAAGATCTGGAATTCCCTCGGTATTTGTGTCAGATAATGGTAGTTCATTGGTTTCCAAGCAAAACGGAATCAGACACATCATTTAGCCAGTGGCGACTCCACAGAGCAATGATCAGGCAGAAAACTACGTGAATACTTCCAAGAACAAATTGAAAGCAGATCTGAGTGACCCAAAAAATAGAAATCGACCGTTATCAAGATTGGTCTCTAGTTTCCTAATTGGCTATCGGAATGCTGATCATGAAACAACAAAGAAAGCACCAGCAGAATTGCTTTTGGGACGTAAATTGAGAACTAGATTTGATCTGTTGAAAACATATCACATAAATAAAACTCAAAATGAAACATCAACATATAAACATCAAGAGATGCCAAGAAAAACAAATCAAATGTGGCAATCTTAGAAAATTTCCCATAGGAGAATCCGTGATGGTTGGAGATTATCGATTTAATAATGAAGTCAGGTGACAGTAGCCAAAATCCAGAGAACAATTGGTAGAGTAACATACCTATGTAAGTTACTAGGAAATGAGATTTGGAAAAGTCATGTCAACCAAATTACCAAGAGGTTGGCGGAAGCAAAAGGGGGATCCAGGTCTTGGCAGGGGCAGAAATACCACAGAGACACCACCATCCAGGGGTTCTAAAAACATCCAGCCCATACCACACATTCATTCCTATTGTTCAATTACCCGCAGAAGAGGAAAACGTAATACAAGCTATTATAATAAATAGTGATAGGACTAGTAGTGCTGAAAATTCAATTATCATATAAAATAGTGCTAAAAACATTAATATTTCCACATACTATGAGGACAATAACTCTAAAACTGAGGTGGACAATGACGAAGTTGATCAAACGGAAACTGACATGGACAAATTGAATAAATCTGACAACTCGTCTGATGATGACAACATAACTAATAAACATTTTCCTTTCAAGGGACGGTGGAGATCCAGGAAGAAGAGCACGCGTCTAGGAAGAAGGGGAGAGTTCTACAGCAGAGCACTTCATATCTACTCGAAAATCAAATAAAGAATGCAACTCCCAGGAAGTTCCTGCAAGTCAAACTACCATACCGGAAATGAGAAGAAAGAAACCAAGACTACATCGTAGGCAGCGAGAATAGAGACTGAAGTTAAAATTTTTGCTAAGCAAGTATAAATTATTAAATGACAAACAAATGGCACTGGCGTTGTCAGTGATTGAAAATATTTATTATTTGCATAGTTAGTAAAATGTCTTGTGTTCATTTTTTAAAGAGTAGTGGTCAGTCATAGATACTAAAAAACAAAAAATGTCGATAGTTGAAACAAAATTGTAAGGCGTCACGCACAAGTAACTGGAACAAATCCAAACAATTTCAAAGATTTTGAAAAGGCACATCAAGACAATAATAAAAAATGTAAAGTGTAGGGGTGTGACGTTGAGGTTTAGGGGCACATGTGCAGAGCGTAAGTAACGAATGTATCCAAAGAGAGGGAATGTATCTCTTCCGTCTGGACCACCAAGCAAGTAACATGTCTGTGATATTGAGAAATAAAAGATAGTGATACATTCCAGTCAGTGTGTTTAAGTCATAAAGTAACTAGATGGGCATAATTAGCGTAACTACCAATACGTTACAATTACTACATTTTTATTCTTTTCACAGCATCCAAAGAACTTTGGAGAATAATTTTTGAAGATTGAATTAGCAAGCACTTTTAGGTTTATTGATTTTGAAAATTAGAACTAGAGCCACTTTGTATCAAGTATAATATTTTTTTATTTTATTTAAATATTCAAATAAAAAAAAATGTTAGCCAGAAAAATCCATCTAGCAGATGAGTGTATTATATTCTAAATATATTTTAATCATTTCCTCCCGATTGATAATTTATCAAATTATAGCAAACACAATATCTCATAGAAAAAAAAAAATCCGCCGACTAAAAGTGGTGGATTATACGTCAACTGGCCAAACGAAATGAAAAAAAAATATGTTCAGTGATTTCTTCCAATTGAAAATTTATCAGATGACAAGTTATATCTATTGTGAATAAATGAAAATGTCAGTTGCATCTAGGTGGAAATATTGTCAGCTGATGCCCGAAGGTGTAAACCCATTACACTATGCCTTTTCGTCCTATTTTTGTGCTTATTTTCATGGCTATTTGTTGGCTGAATTTCCCCAAATAACTGGCACTATTACACCGTGCCTTTTGGTGATTGTTTCAGGCGCTAATTTCAAGCGCAAAACCCTAAGGAAAATTGACATTTACCTTAAAAAAGATTAAATAATTTAGTATACCTGGACTATTTGTTTCAACTTTTGCTTTACCTGGCAACAGATTTTTTTCTTTTCTGTCCCCTGAACAAACGAAAACTATGTGATTAATTTCATCTATTTGTTGGTTAGTGTGTTGGCAAACTTGACATTTCCACAAACGTCCTTGAAATCCCCTCGATTCAGGCGGAAAAACAGAACCAGTCCTATTTATTTTCACGCCTGAAACAAACAACAAAATAGCCGCGCGCATGCGTATTTGTTTAAAATTTCAGCCACGGGCAGTCAGGCAGACAAA
>JAFIRS010006963.1:0-29786 GCA_018342105.1 Gonioctena quinquepunctata | reverse complement strand
AATAAAAGTCAGGTTAGACTCTCTATTCATTTATTTTGATATTACATGACGATTCCAAGCTTCTTTTTACAGTTTTGAATAGGAATTTCGCCAAAGCAAAAAACATTATGGTTATAACAACACATGAGAGTACAAAAATCTTATATATTTCATGTTCCAAGGGTGGTAGTATTGGTGGTGGTGGCGGCGTTGGTGACGTCATCGCTACTGCTGCCGTTGGAAGCCTTCTCCATGGCATCACTGTACTTGTAGAATCATTCATTTCAAACTTGAGCTGATATTTCTCGATTATGGTGTTGTTGTTGTCATCGCCTTCGAGGTGGGGTGGCAGGTCTGTGGTGAAGAATAACCTTCGAAGTCCTGCTGTTCGATTCATTGGAATCCAAGACTGATTGCCATCTTTGAAATAAATCGCTACTCCTCGTACATCATCATCATACGGTATGTCTACGTATAAGATGGTGTTCAGAATCAAAGTCACTAGTATCATTTGAATCATATTTCGATGTTGATGGTTGTGTCGTGCAGAGATTCAACTTTTCAATTTTCTTGTGATGTTTCGTTTCTCTTCATAAAACTGTAACTCTTCGTTCAGAGCTCTGACTTTTCGATGAAACTGTTCCAATTTCCGTGTATACTCCTCTGTCATCGACAACATAACCTCAACTGACGTCATTTCAACAAAAAACTCCAATATATACTTGTTTCGTTCTTCTCCTCCTCTAAACACTCTTTCGATCCACCCTGTATATATGGTGACGTTTTAAAAGTTATCCGTCCTGCTTCCATGTCGCCGACAGTGCCTTAGTCCGCTTAGATACAAATACGAATGGTAATCATATGAATGAAGTTATCCCACGGTTCGAGCGTGCAGCTGTATACTCTCTTATCTTGTTAATGTAAACAAACTCTTTCACAAAGGATGCCGCCGCCGATATCTTATCTCAATGTAAACAAAGGATGCCGCCGATATCCGGTCGCTTAAATAAACAACTGATAAGAAGTGCTGACGTAGATAATATTCCTGCAAAGACTTGTCGGTTGAGTCATAGCCGCATCATCGCTGGCTCCTCCCACTTTCCAAAATGGCCGCCGCCATTCACTGATCACGTGACACTTCCTCCCAACCAATGCCGTTGACGGATATTGGTTGACACCCCCATTTCAATATGCTGCTCGGCTATTGGATAACGGCCGGCGGCTATCACCACGCCCACGACCTATCACAGCTCTCCCCACCTCCCACTCTCAATCACACACTCCATACACAACATGGCTGCCACCATTCCGACCAATCACAGGCCACTCATCCCCCCCACCTTTTTCCCTACCCCACATACAACCACCATCCCCCACCTCTCTCATGAAACCGCCATTTTGTGGTGGTGGTGCGGGACCATGTGGCGGGAGTAACCGATGACCGGAGAGGTAGTCGTAGCCCTTCTACTTACGATAGTTCACCGCATTTCGAGGTTATGCATGTCAAGTTATAAATATATATATATATATATATATATATATATATATATATATATATATATATATATATTGTGAATATCATAAAGGAATGCTACTTCTGTGTACTCTCATGTACGGCAGGTAATAGGCTTGCTCGTTAGTGTATCAAGGTAGCAGGTTCATAAGGTCTTGAGAACATAAAAAAGTGAGGGCGCCAAGTAGTTTAACAAATTAGAGAAAGTACCCATATGACGCTGGCTAGGTTTAACCTGATGAGTAACCACTAAATAATATCAGATTCAACGTGAAACTATCGAATGGAATTCTCAAATGATATAATAATCAGAAATGGAATGAGGTTCACAATTTCAGTTGTATATGGGATCCCACTTTTACCCTTACAAGAATAAATAATACTAACACATGCAACACTCTCTAACATGAATAATTGTTAACAAAATATCGCGTATTGCTTATACAGTACAAGTAACGATGTTTACTCTTAGAACTCAAATTGCATTTCATTTAACATTAGCTCACATGTAAGGTCATTGTTCTTGTAACCGAAACCAGTTCGTGAAAATTAAAAGACAAATCCTCTGCGAGGCACTTATCTTTGTCCTGATAGAATGCCAATGTATGATAGACAATTTGGGAAAACATCAAACGTTATCTCTTTTCCCTGTTCATGAGGCTGATCAGTTTACAATACTGTCCAGGCGTTCCCGAACTCGCTATTTGCTTCTTATCACCGGCTCAACACCGTCCCACGGAACTTGTTCACGCCTAGGCGATCAAATGGAAAACGAAAAACATCTCGAATATTTATCGAATGAAAACCTCACGTCCCGGAATTAGAGATTGAAATATTGTGGATTAACACAACACTTATCTCTTTGCTGCAGCTCATGTGATGCCATTGGAAATGTATAAAATTCAGACGTACCATTTTTGCAATCGACTATACAGCAATAGCGAGAGCTCATTGTTATTATATGTATGTTGTGATACTACCCAACAGTGACCGTTTTCACTACGATAATAATAATAATGTTTATTCATCTGAAGTATGATACAATATTTTTAAGTGATTTGTGAATAAACTGGGAGACCACAGAAACTGGAAGTTTTCAGCTTGTGCTTGTGTTCACCAGGATTATTACCTACTCCTGCCACCATAGGCGCTGTCATAGTTTCATATTTCCCCTCCAGCCTAATGCACGCAGGAAATACACATGGATCAAGATTTGGGGAAATGTCCGACGCAGGAGTATATGAAAAAGAAACAAGGAGAGAAATCTCAATTTCCCTATGCAAATATTCCTCAGTATTCCAGGACGAAGTATATGCTATACTAACCTGCCTCCAGGAAAACATCGGCAATAGAAGTAGAGAATCTATTGTTATCTACCCGGATAGCAAGGCAGTGATCATGGCGTTGGGATCGAATGAGATCGCATCCAAATTGGTATCCGAGGGTAGAAGCGCCATAGAAAGTTTGTCAAAAACAAGGAAAGTCGGCCTTCTAGGGGTGCCAGGACGTTCAGACGTTCCTGGGACGAAGAGGCAGATAGAGTAGCCAAGATAAGATTGAGAAAGAATTCAGTCGGACCGGAACCAATCTTGGGAATTCTCACTAGCATGGGCATCTCAAACATGGAGGGAATGCTGCATAAACAGTTCACAAAAACATGGCAGGAGGCGCCATGCATGAGGCAATTAAAGCTCCTAATAAAGGGGCCATCGAAGAAATTGTCGAAAGATATCCTGTTACTCAACAGACGGGATATCAGGACTGTGACTGGGCTCCTAACGGGACACAACCACCTGAGCGGCACATGGACTTCATCACAAACGATCCTCTATGCAGAGACACATCCTTATTGAATGCCCTCCTTTGGTGGACCAGAGGAAGATCAACATTGGGAGCATAATTTTGAACCCAGAAGATGTCAAAGAGATTCAGCTGAGAAAACTGCTGAGTTTTGTCAAGAAATCGTCATGCCCAGCTGATTATCGGATCACATGGGCGCAATTTTTTCATGAGGGGAGTCAGCATGAATATCTAAGAACATATCGCTTGTTGCATATGTTGAAAAATACTTCACTTTTTGTTATTTTTGCGAATAATGCCCAAAATATTTGGAAAAAATGCTGAATTCTCATATCGTAGATATCAATATTATCTTGTTTTCTTGATGTAAATGAATATATCTAGAGAAATATGAACAAAAATAAAACATAAAATCACTGTATATGAGAGAGTTTGAGAAATTAAATGTGGAAAGCTGACTACACTTCTGTAGAATCAAATGACAAGTTTTGTATCTATATTTTCATGAATTTGCAAAGCGCTTCCGACTTTTTTGATCTTCAGTGCTTCCTGAAAGTGAAAACTGTAGTTCACTAGTGTGAAAGACTTTATAAATTGAAGTTGAAATTTTCAAAAAGTTAGGTTAAGAACATTTTTTTTAGTACCTACTTACAAGTCAGGTGCAGCAAGTAATAAAATAGATAAATACTTTGTGAATCGAAGAATAATAATGGTTTACGTATCACATTTGATTTTGAAATGTCAAATGTCAATGAGAGGAAGACTCAATGAAATAAATTGAGAAAGAAGTTGCCAGTTCAGTGAAAAAGTTTTCAATAGAAAATGTTGTGAAATTTCTGAAATTTTATTTCAATTATTAATCCTTTCATGAAGGGGATAGAAATCTCTGTTTAAATTCACTTGGGTATTGAACCAATAGCATTATTGGAAAGTTCTTTAGGAATTTCCAGTTCAAGCAAGTCCAATCTCGATTTTTTTTTCTGTTATGTAGAAAAGTTGAGTTCCTGTTGGAGCTAAAATTATGATTATTGAATATCAAGTGGAATCCAAATGTTGATTTATCATTGTTTTCAAATATTCGTTGATTCTAGTTGAAAGTGGTCTACAAGTGCGACCGATATATGAGGCAGGGCAACCAGAACAGTCAAGTTTATTAACACCACTTTTGTTAAGTTTATTGATTTTATCTCTAGAGTTAACCAGAGATTTGTTGAAATTGTTAGCTGAATTGAATGATATTTTCATATATGGAAGAAGTTCTTGTATGAAATTGGAAATATCATTGCAAATATTGTTTTGAAAGAAATATTTAACTAGTGGCGGACTGCCAGAGTGGTTTGAGTTGAAGGCTAAGTTCATGCGATACTTGAATTTGTGAATTAATTCATCTATGGTGGACGGTTGGTTACCATTTTTGACAGCAATCTGCTCAATTATGTTGACTTCTTCAATATATTTAGTTGGGCTTAAAAGAACGTTCAAAAGTCTATTGATATAAGAATTAAAAGCAGCCATTTTAGTTGCATAGGATGATTAGAGTTAAATGGAATGAAAAGATCAGTCTGGGTGGGCTTTCTGTGAATGGAGAAATATAATTTGTTGTTAATTAATGTGATGGTTACATCTAAAAAATAATAATTTGTTAATCATTTCAATTCCAAAGGTGAATTTTATTTCAGGACGTATATTGTTTAATGAGTTCGAAATTTCTTGTGTATCATTGTTGTTGCCTTCAATGAATATCAAACAATCATCTCCATAACGAAACCATTCCACAATGTTTTTAATTTTATTATTGATAAATGAGTTTTCTAGGTATTCCATGAAAATATCAGCAATGGGTAAACCCCTTACCTCTCATCTTTTCTTAGCTGATATTTTCATGGAACACCTGAAAAACTCCTTTGACATTGATATAATTGAAAACATTGTGAACTGGATTCGTTTAAGATGATTGTTTGGTATTTATTGAAGGCAACAACAACGATGCCCAAGGAATTTTAAGCTCATTAAACTATATACATCCCAGAATTAAATTTACCCTTGAAATTGAAATGAATAACAAATATTTTTTTTTAGATTCAACCATCACATAAATCAACAACGAATTAGATTTCTTCATTTACAGAAAACCCACCCAGACTGATCATGTCATTCCATTTAACTCAACAACTAAATATGTTAAGGAAGTCAACATAATTGAACAGATTGCTGTTACAATGGTTATAATATTTCTAATCCCAATTAGAACGACATAGGAAGTTTCGGAAAGGAATTATCTTTGTACTTGCCGCCTTGACATAGGCGTCCGTATATTATTTTTCAGTGGTATTTCTTCAGTTACTTATTCTTACAATCAAAGCAATTGATCACCCCATGTAAAAGTAGACACATATTATCTCAATTGAATTTTATTATTTGTTCCGAAAGGTCTCCAGAAAGCCATATTGATGAAAGTATTTTCAATGAATAATTCCTAACCTCACGGCACGGCACTGATTAAGGAATATTGTGAATGGCGTAAATCATGTGGCTTCAGATAACAGATGTCCAATCCAGCTAGCCGAGCTTCTATTCCTCAAATATATTTGATAGCGCCTTTACTAATAATCTGGACAACTAGAGACACGCGCCAGAACTTTTTTATGATTGTACCAGGAACGCTTCGAAAGTAAAAACACTGGTAGTATATAAATTTTCCATTTGCCGGGCAGTCCATATGAACACTCCTCGTAGTGCTCTTATATTTATTGCCGTTTCAATTGGAATTATAATAACTTTACCAACCGTCCACCATATATAAATCAATTCACAAAATTCAAATCTCGCATGGACTAAAACTTCAACTCAAGCCACTCTGGCAGTCCACCACTAGTTAAATATTTTGCATTACCTTGCTTTCAAAACAATATTCGCAACGAGATTTCCAATTCCATACAACAACTTCTTCCAGATATAGAAATATCATTCAAATCAGCTAACAATTTGAACAAAGTTCTGTTTAACTCTAAAGATAAAATCAGTAAACTTAACAAAAGTGGTGTTTATAAACTGACTGTTCTGATTACCCCGCCTCATATATCGGTCGCACTTGTAGACCACTATTAACTAGAATCACCGATCATTTGAAAAAACCTGATAAATCAACATTTGGATTCCACTTGATATCCAATAATCATAATTTCAGCCCCAAAGGATTTAAAAATTTTCACATAACATAGACAAAAAAAATATTTGAGATTGGACTTGTTTGAAGAACTGGAAATTTCTATAGAATTTTCCAGTAAATGTTAGTGGTTTGATACCCAAGTGAATTCAAACAGAGATTTCTATCCCCTTCATGAAAGAATTAATAATTAAAATCAAATTTCAAAAATTTCACAACCCTTTCTATCAAAAACTTTTTTAGTGAACTGGCAACTTCTTTCTCAATTCATTTCATTAAGTTGGTATCACCTCTTCCTCTCATTGACATTTAAAAATCAAACTAATTGTCATTGATACATTGACATATCCACCTGGCCTTTGAATTCCAACATGTGATACGTTAGATCCTAAACCATTATTTTTATCTTTTGATTAACAATGTATTCATATATTGAATTACTTCCTGCACCTGACTTGTAAGTACTCAAAATTTTTATATAATTTCTCTAAAATTTTCTCAACCTACCTTTTTTCAAATTTCAACTTCAATTTACAAAGTCTTTCACACTAGTCAACTAGAGTATTTACTTTCAGGAAGCACTGAAGATGACGAATGTCGAAAGCGCTTTGAATTTTCATAGAAATATACACTTTATACAAAAAATCTCCCATTTAATTATTTTGGGAAATGACACTGCGTGTTTTTCGAAAATGATAACTACTTTTTTGTTGGTGAAAATCAAAATATTCTGAAAATATCTGCTGAAAATATTGAATGGGTCCCTGATGTTCGTATGATGGAACCTGAATCATTTCGAAGCATATAAGTTGCCTCGTGTATACAAGGTGAACCCAACATTTGCTTATTCATATAGATTGCACTGTATGTTATCGTATTTCTAGATTTTCATTTTTGATCAATCGGTAGAAAGTTTTTGTATTCTCAAAATCAACCGTTTTTTGAGTAATTTCGATTTTTGAAATTTTGAAACTTGGACTCGTGATTTTTAAGAAGCACAACGATCATTTTATCAGAGATAAAGCGTTCATGGTCTTATCAATGTGGGTGCATGCATGAGGCTCAAAGCATATGCAATAAGAATAAAAAAAAATAGAGGGTTTTCATGGCTGAGTTGTCAATCAGACATGTTTAATATGAAGGAAAGTCCATTTTTTCAAATGAATAGGCCTGTAAATAAGTAGGCTATCTGATGCAGCATTTATTTCTACATCGATTTATATTGGTTATCCCTATACCTATTTATCTGAGGGGGCTATGCATTTTACATCAAAGAATATATGAATTTCTGAAATTCTGTTGTTAACCAGCACTCATTTTTCTGTATTTTGGACTCCAAGAATTTTTTTATTGATGAAATAATTGACATGATTTATGTACTTGGGACTCTGGTTCATTGGCAACCCAATTTATCGAGATAATCCGAAAGGAGACCTCCAGCCGAGCATCTGAGCGTTTGATGGATCGTTCCAATCAAACTTTATTGTCGTTTACGCCAAAAGTGGAAGAATGAAACTGTCCCCGCGGAAGAAAATCAACTGAACGTTCATCCAGAGTGTTATAGAGAATCAAACAAGTTGAAGAGTTTCTGCAAGGGATTTGGACATTGGTCGGACCTTGATTCAAATTGTTCTTAAATTAATAGATTCCTTCCTTAGCATGTTCAACTCCATCAAGAAATACTTGGAGATAATCATAAGAAAACAACAATTTTGTCAATGGATTCAACAGGGAGATCAAGTGGAGATTTTCTTTGTCAATAATGTCCTGTTTATCGATGGAGATACTTTCCGCAAAAATGGTTCTATCGATAGACAAAACCGCCATATTTATTCCCACACTTATCCTAATATAGATTGTAGATCATAGAAAGGTCGATACGGCTCTGCAGCCTCTCTGTACCTCGACCTATGAGGTCTTCTGGACATTACCCTTCATTTAATCAAGACCCGGGATTCCAAGACTCCTTGCGAAGCGTATCAAATTCCTGGGAGCCAAGTTCCTGATGTCTGAGGGCGTTAGTGAAACCCCTTCCTGCAAAACAGCGCTTGGCAGTCGTAAAGCAGGTGTTCTGCAGTTTCAGAAAAGTTATCGCAGTAACGGCACAGTTTCCTGTCTGGTGTATCCATTTTTTTGAGGTGATGCCTCAGAGGACAATGTCCCGTTACCAGTTTCATGTCTTTCTCTTTCAACTCGAGAAGCTGTTCAGCTTTCTTTGGCAATGGGCTCAAACTTTTCGCTTGGCTTTGCTCTGGAACCTTATTCCAGTGGGTTTTACTTTGTTCAGCTTCCCAGCGCCGAAACTCTTCGTTGATGTGAGCTTTGGAAAGACCACAAAAGGGTTCCGGGCCAGGAAATTGAGTGTTTGCGCCTTCTTTGGCAAGGCTGTCCGCTCCTTTATTGCCTTTGATTCTCTCATGACCTGGCACCCACATCCGAATAACCTGATTGTTCGTAGCCAGTTGTCCCAGGGAGAGTTTGCTGTCTCAAGTCAGTCTAGACTCACAAGCGTGTGACTTCAGAACTTCAAGTGCTGCTTGACTGTCTGATAGGATATAGATTCTTGCCTCCCTGAAGCCACTTCCAAGGCACTATTTGGCGCAAATTTTTATAGCATGGGTTCCTGTTTGAAAAATTGTTGGGGCTTTGCCTAGGGATTTCGAGAGCCCAAAATTGGGACCCGTTACTCCTACTCCAGCCTTTTCGTCCATTTTGGAACCATCAGTATGCATTTCCCTTCTAGTTGAGGCCCGTTCGTTGTGAATATATGATGGTTGTTCATAACCACTTCATAATTCACTTCGAAGTCATGCCTAGTTGGCATAATATCTCATGGCTTGTACCTGGATTCTAGGGGAATATTTTCCAGAATCTTCAGATGTCCAGCCTTCAAGTTTGATACCTGGTGCAGTCTGAAGGCATTTTTTTATTACACACAAGTGAAATGGCGAAAGATTCGGCATTACCTCTAGTGCTGCAGTGGGGCACGTGAATATTGCCCCCGTGATTCCCAGACAGCTTAACCGCTGTACTTTCTGTAGCTTGATTTGTGCCGAGTGCTAATGGGTATTTGGCCACCACACTAATGAGGCTATGGGTTTGATAATCGTTTGACCAGTACTTATATCATTTTCGGCTTCAAACCCCATGTCTTCCCAAAAACTCTGCGGCAAGTCTAGGTTGCCGCTGTAGCTTCGAAAAAAATATTTTCAATATGACTTGTTAGTCTCTGATCGATTATGACGCCCAGGTATTTGACCACATTGGAAAAAGTTAGCGGAGTTCCAATCAGGGTTGGGGCTTTCAGTTCATACTCACACTGTCATGCCCTAACCCTATAGCTTGGTGATATGTACCTATGATCTCCTCAAAAAGAACACGCGCCAACATTGAAAATAGATCAATGAACGGATGATTCAGATTTGACATAGGGTCGAACCCATTAAAGGTTACGATATTATACAAGGACCGACTAATCACAATAATTGCACAACTAGCGGCCTGTTTCATGTCACAGCAAGCCGCTCAAAACAAGAATGAATTAGAGATAAAACGTAACTATATCTTTGAAAAATATGCACAAAAACATATAAAGCATTGGTCTTTGACCTAACGGCGAATAACAAACGATAGCAATAGAATATAAATACTGGACCAGCGAACATAGAAATCAATCTTGTTCGTCCATCCAGTTCGATAAGTAGTCTTGAATAATTCGAATTCGAAAGTCGAGTCTAACCAGTCAATAAGTCAGTATTCGGGTTTATATTTCTAGTTTTACATTTTGGTTAGTCATGTAGTCTTGATTAACCCAGTGCTCCGTTCAACTTGACATGTCGTGAATGTCCAGTATTAGTTCAGTCGGTCCAGTATTCTGCTAGAACCTCGAAAAGTGCAAAGAATAGTAGAACCAGTTCAACCTCTACGGATGAAACAAATAGCAAGAAACCTCTAGTATTCATTCGATATTCAAGGTATATTCAGTGCTTAGTTGAAACGAATAAAGAGCCCTTTTAATTTTCCTACACGACGCCCGAAATAATCTCAGATAACTAGGTCATTCAATCTTGGTCTGTGGACACATGTTAGGTACTAATTATGTTTATTTATGTTAATATTAAATGGGAAAGATATATATATATATATATATATATATATATATATATATATATTACCAGATTTATTTCTTGTTGATGTGATTATTGAGAGTTTGATTCTGAGTTATCGCATGTTATTAGGTATGTTTATTTGGCGATAACATGTACCGTAAAGTTGTTTCGTAAATGAGTTCAGCTGTGGCCCATTTAACTGTAATGAACCATTGATATTTTCCAAAATTTATTAGTGTTGTTGATGTATAGAGTATTCCACAAATTGTTCATTCTCCAAATTTAATTTGTTATATATTCGGTAGATTTCAAATCGAAACGTTGCATATTAGTGGGAAAAATTGCAAACAAAATGGAGTAAACTTTTCGGGGTAAACTGACTCACTCGGGGACCACATTGCCCCGTGGGATCACATTGCCCCGTATTGACGTTGCAATAATTTAGGTGAATTTTTTCATTAAACATAATTCGTTTGTGTTATTGCAGAAGTCGCAAGCCATGGTGCGCAACCACAAAAGGACAACAACCCTAAAACGAAGAGTTTTGGTTAAAAATAGGAACGCAGTATTAAATAAGAAAATTTTGGGCTCATAACGAACCATTTTTAAACCAGAACAATAGCAAGAATTAGTGAATTATATCCCTGAACTAGGAATACGATTTTTTGGTTTAACAACCACGGACGTTCGTTACATCGCGTACAGTTCAGCCAAGAAAAATTAGATTAAGCACCCATTCAACATAGAAACCAGATTGGCAGGAGGAGACTGGCTTAGCGGCTTTAGGAAACATCCAGAAATTGCCTCAAGTAGTCCTGAAGCTACATCTCTAGCTAGAGCTCAAGGCTTTCACAGACAGTCTGTGGTGAAGTTCATTACAGACAAACAAAATTACACTTCTCACAGAATATTCAACGTAGATGAGACGGGACTGTCTACAACCCAAAGCCGTTTCCCTAGAGTATTTGCCAAGAAAAGTCGCAAGCAAGTTAGTAGTCTAACTTCACAGGAATGGGGAACTTCATGTACTGCAATAATTTGTATGGGTTCTGGTGTTAATTATGTACCTCCCATGATAATTTTTCCCAGGAAGCGAATGAAGGTAGAATTAACAGACAACGCCCCACCTGGTGCGAAATTTTCGTGCAGTGATTCAGGTTGGATGAATTTGGAAATATTTACAGAGTGGTTTGAACATTTTCTGGTCATGTAAAACAAATTGCAGATGATCCCGTGTTGCTCTTTCTAGATGGTCATGATACACACACGAAAAACATTAATCTTATTCATAAAGCTCGAGACAACCACGTTACAATTCTGTGTATACCGCCCCACAGAAGTCACAAACTTCAACCCTTTGATGTTAGTTTTATTTATCCCCTCAACGCATTTTTCATCAAAGCTATTGAATGATTTTCACAGAATAATCCTGGGAGAACAGTCACCCAATTTCAAGTAAGTAAGCTCTTTGGGGAAGCTTATTTCAAGTGCTGCCATACCAACGAATTCTATAAATAGTTTTAAGTAAACCGGAATATATCCTCTTCATGAAGACATATTCACAGATGCTGACTTGGCTGCACTAGCATTACCGACCAACGAGAAAACGAAGGTGAGCAAACTGAAGAACAGACGGTCAATGCCACGCAAGAGCTTGAAGAACAAAATATTGGAAAGAAACCTGAAGGAAATAAATGACGAGAAGAAAAATGTACCAGAAATTCCAAATCAAGGAAATAATGATGAAAAAATAGAACCCCAAGATGTTTCCATTCCAACCTCAACTAAAAATATTTTCAATATGGAACCATCAATACCATCAACGTCAGGATTCAATGTGAGCCCTATGGTAATCTGCCCCAGACCAAAAAGTACAAAAAACTTTGTAATACTAGGAAAAGAGGTTCTACAGCAATTATAACCAGCAGCACATACAAAAACGAATAGGAATCCGAACTTGAAGAAAAAGAGGAAAAACTAGAACGCAAAAAGAATCGATTGCGGAAAATAAGTGAGGTAAAACGAAATCCTACTACGCCGTCTGCAAAAGGAAAGTCAAGTTTAACTTCTACTTCAAACGCTGCAAAAGGAAAATCTACATTAATTCTTTCACAAAATATTAAGAAACACCAACAAAAAGAATCATCATTTGAATCTGGATTGAGCGATAAAGACGATGATCCAGAGTGCATATTCTGCGGGGAGACTTATTTATGTTTCCACAAGGACGATGGATGGATACAGTGTTATTAATGCAAAAAATGGGCACACGAAGCAAGTCTGTAGTGGACGAAAATAACGCTGATTTTTATATTTGTGACAGTTGTGTTTAATTTATATTGATTTTAGGAGGGCCACTTCACCCATATATTTGGGGCAAAGTAGTCCATTTACATTATTTGAATTTTTATTTTCTCCAGAGTTATATAATTTTAAATGAATATATACTAAACGTCAATACTTGACGTATCTACTGCTATGGGAATTTCTCATTTATTTCATTAAATACAGCCTGTATCAGGATTTAAATCTTAGGGTGACCACTTTGCCCCAACCTCCCCTATCTTCACTATCAGATTATCCACGGTCAGTGACCACATCAAATGCGATAGAACCCCACCTTGGAGACAATCTTCTTTCCTTTTCCAGCATTGCATGTATCTATTTTATCAGTGAGGTGTTTATATTCCGTTCCCCTAACGATCTAATCATGGAGTCATGTGAGGTGTTATCGAATGCACCCTCTAGATCTATGAATGCCATTTCTTTGGCCAAGTGGTGCATTAATCGTTGATTCGCCTGCTCGATAGGCAAACTTTTTTTTTGTGAAGCGGTCTGTCCAAAAGGATTCCACTTCTTATATAACAATCTATAATTTTCTCCATTGTTCTCAGGATAAAGGAGGTGAGACTGATGAGGCGATGAGACTTTGGTTCGTCTGCTGGACGTCTCCCAGTCATTGGTATGGAAACCAATGCAGTCCCCCTCCATGTTTTCGGTATGTGACCGAGAATGAAACTGGTTTCGAACAACCTTTTCAAGGAGGGCTCCATTATTTCAAGGCCATTTTGTAATGAGGTGGGAAATATTCCGTCCCTTCCGGCCGATTCAAAAGGTTTGAAGCTCTCAATAACCCCATTTGACCTTTTGGGTAGTGAACATTTTCCCTGCTAGGCTCCTTCTGGTTATGTTGGGGTTGGTGATAACCCCTTCCAGCTGAGCACTTTGCAGATCGTCTTCAACACCCTTGGACCCAGAAAAGTGTGTCTGGATGAGAACACTTATACTCTCCTTCTGGTTTTCTGCATATCCACCGTTCGGCTTTTTGGTCAGACCGATTCCGTTGGTATGTTCTTTAGAAAATTTCTGAAGTCGTTGGGCTGGGGCTAATTCCGTAATCCCCTCGCATTTTTGCCTCCATGTTCTCCTTTTGGATTTTCGGAGTCCCAGACTTTTAGCGGTTTCCTAACTTTTTTCCTAAATTTGGCTAGCTCTTAATTCCACCAAGGCACGTCCCTATTGTCTGCCTTCTGTTTTTCTGAGCAGCTGATCTCATATGCTTTCATTGAAGCATTTTAAAGCTGTAACGAGTTCCACAGCTGAAACGAGTTCTCCAACTGCCTCTCGAGATGCTCTTGATAAGCATCCGAGTTAGTCAGTTTGGGTATTCTATATCCTTCAAAGCGTGTTCCCGATGACTCCAAGTCGAATATTATGTGTTGATGATCCGACATCGAGAGTCATCAGATGCATGCCAGTATGAATGTAGTTCTTCATAAATGGATCAGCAAGGGTTAGGTCAAGAACCTCTTTTCTGATCACATTTATAAAAGTGGTCTCGTTACCTTTATTGACAACGTTTATGTATGTATTCTGTATGTATCTGTGCTCCCCCATGTGAGATGGTGCGGTTCGCGTCGCAGCACAGAATGAAATGCCTGCTTTCTCTTTGACACCATCTGATGAGGCTTTGGACTTCCTTCGGTGGTGGATGTGACGGCGAGTCCCTTGGGAAGTAGGCCGAGGCAATAACAATATGCCTCTTGCCTGTTTCAGTTGGCACGATGGCAGTTGCCAAATCTCCATTGATGAATTCTGGAACAGGAGTAAATTTAATGTTGGGTGCGAGAAATATGGCTGCTCGTAGTTTTCCATGAGTGTTGCAAAAAGTTACTCACATGATTTCATTGTCCTTGTTTTCGTCCTCTATTAATCCAGGGTACTTGAAGCAACCCTTTACTGAGGTTTTCTTCAATAAACTTCCTTCTAAGCACACTCTTGGCTGCTTTTGAATGTTGGAGGATTATTTGAAGAGCCTTGAGCTTTTGGCTCATCTGGGTAGATTCTAATATAAATCGAACCCATAGTCAGAATGTGTACATCGAATATATGGAGAGGTATAATCGGGAAATGTGAGCCAAACATGAAGGAAGGTTGAACGGAGATATATTTGCGAATCCTGTGTGATAATTTGGATATTCGTTCGGAAAATATAGCGGAAAATATCAAATAAAAAATGTAATCTCCGCACAACGGTGCACCAGTACACTATATAATTTCTATTCGAGACCATCTCGACAACGAATTTCCTGTGAAGAATATGGAAAGAGCTTTAGGGCCACCCAGATCACCGGATTTGACGAATATTGTCTCTCAATGGGGTGGAATAGCCAAGAGCCACAAGTGTCATCAGAGACCACGGCCAGGCGATCCTACAGGGTGGAGGTTTTAGTGGGTAAATCTGATCCAGGGAGTCCCAAAAGTTGTCCATAAAGGATTCGCTACACCCTGAAAAAAAATCTCGACAACGAATTTCCTGTGAAGAAGATGGAAAGAGCTTTAGGGCCAGCCAGATCACCAGATTTGACGAATATTGTATTTCAATGGGGTAAAATACAATGGGCCAAGAGTCTCAAGTGTCATCAGAGACTACGGCCAGGCGTGCCCACAGGGTGGAGGTTTTAGTGGGTAAATCTGATTCAGGGAGTTCCACAAGGTCTCCATAAAGGATTTCCTCCACCCTCAAAAAAAGATCTCGACAACGAATTTCCTGAGGGATAGACAAAAATTGTCCTTTTTCTATGGGGTTACGTGAAGTTTATGATGGTTTTCCGGTTTATTGATATGAACATCTTGAGACATGTAGATTCGAATTTCGAAAATTGACTACAATAGTGGCTGGATGTACAAGGAGGTTATTTTAAGCACTGAGTGCCTTTTTCATTAACTCCTTTGAATCATTGAATTGCTGTTTAACACATTTCATACAATTTGTCTTTTGAATGGTCTACGAAGTGTTGCATATTTGATTTTGTAATTATCAGTTAATAGTGGGAACTTCAAACCAAAGCTAACTACCGGTCACCGTTCGCTTAGTCGCCGGTATCTGACCGCTCTGGGAGCAGACGCAATTCCATTTCGTAACGATTTTGAGGGTGAAACAGATGGTTTTGCGCTGTGACAAGTGTCTTTCACTGTATTTTTTCCTCAGCCGAGTAAAAAAACGTTTCCAGTTGTGACAGGTAAGTTTGTACTTATAACAACACTAATTACATTTTATGTGGGTATTTACTGGTAGAAATCGTCACGTAAAAAAAGGCGTTATGCCCCATCCATGCGACTTTCTCTCTTTCTCTTTCTATTAAATACGAGTCTGTGTGACAAGCGTCTAGCACTTGATCATACGATTCCGAAGGTGAACGAAACCATCCGAACTGTTGTGCTGCTTGCGGAAAATTTAAAATGATTCATGAGCGGTAGGATATCTATGCGAATACAAGTCGGATATTATCGTTGAGTGGTAATACGTGAAAGATATTTTTGTTTTTTTTATATTTCTATATACGGCGTTTTAAGATAATACGGTATATCCATTTTTGGACATAATTTCTAATGTTTTTTGTATGCCAAAGTTGGATTATTGGTTTACATTGAATATGTAGCACGCCAATTTGATATAATATAACGAATAGTATTATCAGGAATAAAATACGTTTTACTGTGGCGGCGGAGTTTGAAAAAAGGATATATAGGTATATAGTATTGCATGGTATAATGACAATTGTATGTGATGGAAGAGAAAACATCAACTTTCAAAGCGAAAAATATTGAGAAAAAAGAAATGGTGGATACATGAGATTGATGGCAACATATTCTGCTACCTCGATATTAATTAATTTATTGGATCGTTTGGAACAATGGGAGAAGCATAACGCTTTCTCCTTACGTGAAAAAAATATACAAATATGAAGAATCTAAATCTCCATATCGAATTATATTCGGAGTGGAAGAAAACCTGGCCAATCAAGTAAGCGAATGAAATGTGTTCAAAATGTTAGTACTCACAGCAAACATGAAATGTAAATGAATATAAAAAAATAAGGTCGTGCTGAGGATTGAACCCTGGACCTCTGGCTTGGTAGTCCCTCGTTTTACGACATTTCCGTTTGCTCTTTGAAATTATTCCATTCAATTGCGCATGTAAGATGTCGGAGCAAAGTGAAAAATATATTTGCACACGCTTCTTCCTAACGTGATGAAAAATCTCCATATCGAATTACATTCGGAATTTAAGAAAGAGCGTAAGGAACTTTGTTTCTGACGGGGGTCCCCCAAATGCCCACGATTTTTTTTTTATAATAAGAAACGGAAGATATTGGTTCAATAGATGATAAACAACTGGTGCTTCACATATCCAAGTTCCCAGGCTTGGTAGTCCCTCGTTTTACGGCATTTCCGTTTGCTCTTTGAAATTATTCCATTCTATTGCGCATGTAAGATGTCGGAGCAGAGTGGAAATATGTTTGCACACGCTTCTTCCTAATGTGATGAAAAATCTCCATATCGAATTACATTCGGAGTTCAAGAAAGAGCGTAAGGAACTTCGTTTCTGACGGGGGTCCCCCGACCGCACACGATTTTTTTTCATAATAAGAAACGGAAGATATTGGTTCAATAGATGATGAACAACTGGTGCTTCACATATCCAAGTTCCCAGTACTATGTGATCCGAAAAACGAGTCATATTAAGTTATATACGAAGATATATAATGGCGACTGGCGAGGCCGAGGTAAGGTCGTGACGACCTGGTCGCGGCTACCCGATCATAGTCGTCAGCGACTGCGACTTTTGGAGGAAAGGCTTAAGTGAAATGTTCAACTGAGTTTTTTCTCGAAGTAAAGTTTCTTTTAGATCGATTCCAACAGCGAATAACAATAATTCACATATTCATTCATTTCAAACAAATAACTCCTTTGAAATCAATTCGAATGTTTTGGAGATCAGAGTTGACGTGTGAAATATAATGAAATATCAAATTATTCGAAACATATAGGTATGGTATAAACCAAAACAAATATATGCAGAATGTTTTTTTCTCATTTACAAGATGCTTCATTCAACCGACATACACAAACGTGAAATCCAGACTGTACAAAATTATTTTCTCCGTCTGGTATTTGGTATCAGAAGAATGCCAATAAATCCCATGCATTGAGAAGTTTTGGTTGACTCAATATGGATATTACGAGAATTCCACACACTTATATTAACACAAACTCGTTTCGAGTAAAACTCCACCATACTCACAAAATGAAATAACATAACGTACCGATATATATAATATCAATATTTTATTTAAAAAAAAATTATACCGCCTTGGGTTCAATGCCAAGTTCATCAGAAGGTCTTTCAGCTCTCAAATCTGTCAAATACATAACTCCCAAAGGTAATCAAATCATTGAAGAATTCTTAATTCGAAATGGCACTGGAATAATTCTCATTAAATAACCATCAAGATCTCATTTGCAAACGAGAAGTAATACAAATCGGACACATAGTATTTTTCCCATTCCCCAATCAGACGATTTTTCACCTTGTTCATTCCATCCCGAGTTTTTTTGAGTTGAGTGGAAGAACGGTCTTAATTCAGATTCATTTGTTGAATAAAAACTTAACTTCGCCCTTTATTTTCATTCATACAAAGTCTTGCTTTTTTCCCTTATTGACAATAACAAAGAATTATCATCATTACTATATACTTCATCACAATGGGGAAACAGAAGTCTACAACTTTTAATGATTCTAGGAATGAATGTCATTCAAATCAAATACATGTTAAAAAGGGAAACACTCTCAATTGAATATTGAAAAAAAAAATTTTTCTGTGAATTGAAAAATCCACAATAAAAATTGAGTTGTTTTTTGTGAATATCTAACAGAAAACAACCACTTCTCTGGCTAAAGCCACGCTGGACATTGAACTACATCTGATAGATTTTGAGATCCTAACACAACAGAAAAAATAGGAAAGTGAAAATTTGCATTCTCTTTCAGATGGTTATTCGATTTTTTATTTCAGTCTCAATTAAGAACTCATATAGATGAATGAGGCAGAGGAGAATGGTTTTCAAAGAAGAGTACTCACCAGAAATAATTTGTAACATTGATGCAAGAGAGGCATCGCCTTCACTAGATCTTCAATACATTTTTGTCGACAAAAATCTATTTCCCGATCATCAGAAAGACCGGAAGGAATTGGAAACACATTTTCTAGGAGCAATCTTACTGTGCAAAGAAGGAAAAGTGTTATAAATATTTCTTTTGGAGTTACACTTTGAAATTGGTGTTTTTCTGACATTGAAACGTGTGACATTGAAACCTGTGACATTGAAACCTGTGATAGATTGATTTGTTTGAAAATATGAACACGATATACATTAAATTAGGTTTCAATGTGAAAAAATCACCAATTTCAAAGTGTAACTCCAAAAGAAATATTTATGACATTTTTCCATCTTTGCAGAGTGGGATTGCTTCTAGAAAATGTGTTTCCCATTACTCTCGGTCTGTCTGATGATCGTGGAAGCGTGAAATAGATTTTCGTCGACAAAAATGCATTGAAGGCTGGAATAGAGAATCAATTAACCATCTGAAAGAAAATGCAAATTTTCACCTTCAGATTTTTTCTTTTTAGTAATGGTCCTTTCTCAATATCTATCAGATATAGTTCAATGTCCAGCGTGGCTTTAGCCGGGAAAGTAGTTGTTTTTTGTGATATTCACAAAAAACCTTAATTTTCATTGTGGATTTTTCAATTCACAGAAAAATATTTCTATTCAATATGTAATTGAGAGTCTTTTCTTTTTCAACATGAATACCCCACAAGATGTGATCTTGAACGATGGAAGACAGTGACTAAAGTTTATCTTTCAGTCGCACATGATTACACTTCTGATTTTATGAACATCCTGTTCATATTTTCAAACAAATAAATCAAATACAATATATTTAGAAACTGTTTTAAAAAAATGTGATATAGTTCAGCAAAAGATTGAAAGTTCTTCAAAATGTCAATACTCTCAATTCAATCTGTAGGAATTTCAATCGAATGAGCGCAACAACTCAGCTTAAAACAAATAACGTGTGGAGAACAGAATGAAAAAATGATAAGCAGGGGCATTCCGAATTTTATTACGTTATATATATATATATATATATTAATATATATATATATATTAGTATATATATATATATATAATGTTAGTGAAAGATAGTCGTTGCTGACTAGTTAGGTGTAACAAATTGATTATTGGGGTATGCAGCAAAAGAAAAAGTGTACTCTTTAAAGTTTGTCCAAGCTTTCGGAATGTTTTATTTCCATCTTCAGGGATACTACAATGAAGAATTGAACAAATTATTGTGTCATTTGGACCTTAAGGTACTAATAACTTACATCTTTGTTGAGATTAGTTTCTATGTTGTTTATGAATGTTCTTCATGTAAAGTACGGTGAAATATAAGTTCTGAATTTGAAGTTGGCAACACATGTTTCAAATCGTCAACTAATTATACACATTAAAATTCTTCGAAACGTTACTAATTAAAATATTTAAAATATAAAGTCTGAAACATGTGTGTCTTGAAAAAGTACAATAGGTTATAAATTGTGGGAAAATTATTCATTCACTTGTCATATGCTTTGACAGTCACTGGTACCAACTGAGGGTAGTACCAACTGATATGAAATGGTTTGCCATTATTGGCCAAAGTATTTTAATAATTTTCTTGTTAGTACCAACTGAAGGTTGGGCCAACTTGAAAATATATTAATAACTGGTAATGAGCTCAGATTGATTTGAGGAAAATTCTGTATTTTCCATTGCTAATAAGAAGGAATAAATTTCACTCAGATGGTTGACATCCGTTTTTTTGTTCATATGATTTTTTTCCTGTGATATGAAAGCCATTTCCAGAAAAGTTCTCTTGGCAGTGTGCCGTTCATTAGTTATTATTTTTACTTCATCATAGTTCATATGATGGTCGAATTTGTTCACGTGATCTGCTAGAGCACATCTTTCTGGATGGTGCCTGCAATCACTTTTATGGGATATTAATCTCTGTTTTAATAATCTTGCAGTCTGACCAATATACACTTTGTCACAACCCTGGCAAGGCATTTTTAATAGTTTTTTCTTTATGGCATAAAACCTCTTGACTCACCAAGTTGTTTTATGTTGTCCTTAATAGGCAAACTGATAATGAATCTACCGGACTCATTGCGAACTGTGGTTTTAATAAAATGTCTTTCGCATTCTGCTTCTCCTGGAGAATATTTCACTCGTGTTTGACATTCTTTTATTTTCCAGAAGCGCTCTTACAAATCTTGAATATTATCGTTCTGTAATGTAAGATTACACACTGAACTTGAAGTATTTGCATATGACATTGGCAAAGGTCTGGACAATATCCAACCAAGCCTTGTTTTCTGTAACTGTATGATTATTGAGTAAATTTATACGTCCGACACAAATCAAATCCCGAAAAATAGAAGCTCCAATGAGCAGGTCGATTGGGCCAGATTCATTGAATTTTTCATCTGCCAAAACAATATTTTGTGGAATTTTGAGATAGCTAATATCAAATGAAAATGCAGGTAAGCCCCTTGTGATTTTCTTAGATATCAAAAAGGGTACATCTCGTAAAACGTACGAATTTGTTGTTGATTTAATCGTAGCATGTGTTTTGTGGAGTATGGACGTTTTCGAACCGAAACCTTCAACTGAATGTGTAACCTTTGATAGAGGAAGTTGTAGAATTTCGAATAACCTTTCAGTGATGAAATTTGACTGTGAGCAGTTGTCTAGAATAGCTCGATATTCATGAGTTTCATCATATTTATCGTTAATGCATATGATTGCTGTAGAAAGCATTATGTATGATTCAAAGTGTGCATTTTTCGGCGAGCAAGCAGTAGAAGTTGATTGTGAAATGTTAGAAAACATATTGTGAAGGACCTTCAATACTTGGCAAAGGCGCCGAGGCTGTGACAGCAGAAGATTGCTCTCTTTCTAAATGCAAAAGAGTATTGTGACGAAGAGAACATTTCTTACAAGAATGTGGATTTTTACAATCCATTGATGAATGTCCCTTTCATAGACAGTTTTTACATGCCTTCAGTTTCCTGACTTCGTTAATACGTTGTGGTATACTAAGTTTCAGAAAATTTTCACATGTAAATATGAAATTATCCTTCTGGCAAAGAATGCACACTGGATTTGTGGTAGCAACATGCACAATACTTGAATTGTGAGATGTTCTTTCAACCAAATGTTTTGGCGTTGAATGGCAAACTTGCTTGTTCGAATGTTAACCCTCTAATAGTTGGCACTTTTGATTTAAAAATGAAGTGAATTCTTTAAATGCAGGTTGATCTGATTTAAGATTCAATGCGTGTTCCTCCCACTCACGTTTTGTAGTCACATCTTATTTGGATGAAACTATGTGGATGATGAGAATGTCCCATTTGTCTACAGGTAATTGTAAACATTCAAGACTTCTCAAATGTTGATTTACAGTATCAATTATATTTCTGAGCAAAATGTGCGACTCTTTCTGCACACTTTGCAGATCAGATATTGCGTTTTAATGCGATTGAATTATGACCCTCTTATTTTGATACCGTTCGCAGAGGAGATCCCACGCTTTATCGTAATTTGATTCAGATACTTCCAAAGCTGTCAAGACATTTGCGGCTTCACCTTTGATGCAAGATCTCAGATACCAAAATTTTTGAATTTTATTTATAGATTGGCAATTATGGATCATGACTTTGTAGGTATCAGCAAATTGAAGCCATTTCTCGTATGACCCATGAAATTCAGGTAAATTCAATTTTGGCAATTTTTGAATTCGTGTTTTGTATAACTGAATTATTATGAAGATTTTGAGGATTCGGAGGGGTGTTAACAATGATTGAGGGTTGTGTAAATTGTTTTACCAACCGCTTTGCGTGACCAACAAATTTAAAAAAAGAGTTTTCAAGTTCTTCTCTTTCAGTAAGTTGATCTTCAACTGTGGTGTTTTTGTCTGTCAATTCTAATTCCGTTTGAATATTTTGTAGCTCATTCCATAAATGATCCATTTTTTCTAAACGTGTACATAATTCTTCTAATAGAGAATCATCTGTTATGTTTTGTAAGGATTTTGAGAAACGTGTAATATGTGCCTTGATACCACCTCGTTTGTAATGCAAAGTTTTGATTTGTTCTTCGGTCATTTTGACCGATGAGAACCCACAGCGATGAATAAGTTGAGAACAAAGAAGGATAATTGGTTAAGGAAAGCGAGACGTACTCTTGGATGTATCCTCAGTTACCTTTCACTGAATTGCTATGGTTGTCTTGTCTGGTTTTCAAATTCCAACGGATCTGGCACAGGAAAGTGGAATTGTTTATTGGAACCAAGTCCTAATTTGACTAGTTTGCTAAAATGTAATTGGGATGTCTTGTTTGATTTGATTGATTCGAAGGACCTGGGTTGATGTGAATGCTTCTTCGACTTAAGTAAACTGTTTGAATCATATCCGTCTCGAAGCGGCCATGTTAGGTCTCATGAGATTTTTCACTCGACTTACTGGATTGCTTGCAGTGCAGATTGATTGATTATGAATGTGAGATAACACTTACAACACGAATATTTAATCTCGTATATAAAAATGACATTGAATAGAGAATGACTTATAATGACAAATTGATGACAGACGTTGTTTTTCTTCCTTGTAAATCGCCCCTCGTTCTCTCCCCATCTTTCTGTCCATTGACCAAATCGAGTGAGCCAGATTGGAAATCAAATAATATTATACAGTAGGATACAGTACATATAGAAAGAGGAGAGGTAGTCTTTTGCTGACTAGTTAGGAAAAAGTCTGAAAAATTCTTTGGGACAGCAGCAAACGCAAAGTGTACTCTTATAACATTATATTTCCAATATTTCGACAATGAATATTTCATCATCAGGGAGCTACAAAGATGAAAATACTAATATAATTGATAAATATAAAAATGTAACCTTACTTACAATGTCAGTGAGACTGATCGTTTTTCGGTGATTTACAGAAAGATGTACAAGACAACATTAAAAAACATGTTAGAACATGGAGCAATATGAAAACAGTATTTGTAACAAATATTCCTGGTAAAATTACTAAAAAGCCGAGAACAATTGTGGTAACATTTTTGGTTATGAATGTGAAATTGTGGAAAAATTAAGACAAGGAGGTTAGAATTAACATAACCTAAAATGTCAAAGTCAATTTGTAAAAATTATTGAGAAGAAGAAGAATTTGCAATTACTACTGAAGATGAGATTTGATTTATGGTGAAAATTATAGATAAATAAATTTTATTTTGTTCTTATTTTATTTGTAGTGACTTTCATGTCGATTGATATCAAAAAGAAAAAGAAGAATTATTATTGAGAGCATTCGGGTTCTTGTCTAGAACTAATAAATAAGAATAGATCTCACTTAAATGATTGAGATCTGTTCTTTTGTTTAAACAATTGTTGGATTGAGAAATATTTCCAAGAAACATCGTTTCGAAGCATTATTTTACTTCACTAAAATTTTTGTGGAATTGTAATCCATGTTGTGATCCTCTTTATTAACGTGTTCACTGAGAGCACATCTTTCAGAGTGATGTCTACAATCACTTTTGTGGGAACTTATACCGTCTTTCAATAACCTGACTGTTTGATCTATTTATGGTTACAATTTGCACAAGGAATTATATACACTAATTTTGTTTGTGAAAGTAACGGAAGTTTATCCTTGACTACAGAGAATAATGAATGTATGGTTGAAACCGTTCTTTGGACTATTTTTATATTGCCAAATTTATTGGAAATTCGTGAGAGCTCAGGTGTGATTTCTGCAATGAAGGGTGAAGAAGTATAAAGAATGTTACTTTGAGAAACAGTATTGTCATTATTAATATTCAAATTTTATATAATATCATTTGAAGACTGGATTATAGACGGTGTGCTCAATGAAATCTTATTCAATAAGGATGAAGGATATAAATTCTGTTTGATTAAATTGTGGAGAGTTTTTAAATTTTTGTGGTGAAACGAAGAGTCAGAGATCCGTAGAACACGTTTTTTTCATCCGCTTGACCAATTCATTTTTAGTGATTGTTTATGGAAAGACCAAAAGTTCATATATCTACCAGAACTGATGGGTTCAACTAGTAAGATGCTACCTTCATCGCCTTCATTTTCAATGGTGAATTGTATAGAAGGATCATAGATGTTGAATATATCTACGATTTCTGTAATCTCTGATCGGGGAAGTGCTAGGATAATGTCATCAACAAATTTTTTGATGAAGAAAACTTTGTAAGGAAGGACATTTAAGACAATATCTAGCAAATCGTCCATAACAGAGTTTGCTAAAATAGGGCTTATCTTTGCTCCCATGGGTCTGCCAAAAGTTTGTCTGTAAACTTGGTTATTAAACGAAAAATATGTATTGTTGAAGAGGAAAGTTATAAGATTGATGCAGTCACCTTCACAAATATTACAAAAATTACTGATGTTATTCCAATCATTATGGATTGCTCTGATACGTGAATCCAGATGAACGTTACAGAAGAGTGATATCACATCTATCACGTAATTTTCAGGAAGTTGCATTTTATTGAAATTTGAAGAAAGGTCAAAGGAGTCCTTCATAAAATAATGATTTTCATAATCATAGGCCTTTGTCAAAACATCTGTCAAATAGGAAGCTAGTGATTCTGAGGGGTTGTCTGACTGATAAAGTAGGTTTATGGATTTTAGATAGTGCATAAAATTTCGGAATAGCCCCTGTATAGGAAGTGAGTTTCTTCCTTGTAATTTCATCAATTTGATTCGGATTGTGGAGAGTTTTTATTAGTGGATTACATTTATTTTGAATTTTGATAGTTGGATTCCTTTGTATTAGTTCATAAGAATTAGAATTACTGATCAGATCTGAAGACAAGTTGAAATATTAATCTTTATCCATAATAACAGTGACCACGCCTGGACTGAGCACCATCGAGTTCAATGGGACGACGCAAGTGTTCTACATAGAGAGGAGCATTGGTTCAAACGAAAGTTCGAAGAGGCCGCCTACATCGAAGCCAATAACGCCTTTAGTCAACCAAGCGTTGAGATCAAGAACGTATGGAAACCCCTGATTGCTCTTTCTGGCGGGCTGCAGAGGCGCGAAACTTCACGCTCCACCACACCGCGCGAAATTACACGCATCGCTGCACATGGCGGAATTGCACGCATCATTGCGCCGACAGTCATATAAATTGGTAAGTAGCACCTAAACTTGTCAGTATTCACCTGAAGACGATTGCAGATACAAGCATTCGAAACGTCGGGAAAACCTTTCAAAGACATTAAGACGATGTACGTCCGAAACGATAGTAATCGACATTTCCTTTGTCAGATTTTGAGACAATCAGGTTATGATTATGTTTGAGAAATTGTTTTGTTTTAGAGTATACGTTTTGAAATATTGAGGAAGAATGCTTGGAAGCTTGTACATAATTGGTAATGACATTTGTCGAATGAGCAATACTGGAATTTTTTTTGACTGGGTCTCTTATTATGGAAGTTGAGTTATCAACATCTGCTAAAAATGTTTGATAGGGAAATGTTTTCCTATTATGGGTTCAATACTGCACCTCGGGCCTAAAGACAGGAATTTCAGTATATTATCCGGAATAGGGATGTCGGATAAATTCTTAATCCAACCTGGTTATGTGTTAAGTTTATTCAAAATGAATTAAATAGTAAATTTTGTGAAATAATTCAAAGGGGAAAACTATTTATATAGCGAATATGCAAGAGCGTTGATTACACCCAGTATAAATATATATATATATATATATATATATATATATATGAATATGAATGAAATGAAAAAGAAATTTCCAACAACACCCTCATTGAAGAATTCAAGAAGGAATCTCTGCCCATCTACATCATTATCGATATGCATATGGAAGAAAAAAAGTTATCGATTTTGTGATTTTGTAACTTACATGAAGCTTCCAGTCGCTTTAAACTTCGGCCAGCTGGTATGTAGATTCCTCTGATTATGACCAGTAGGATCATAATCATTATGATGTAGAGTAGAAACTTTGTATCCACAGTGATAATAAGACTGATATGACCCAAGATTGAAAACAAAATCTGAAAATAATCATAGTATTGATAACATGACAGTCTCAAGGCTCTTCAACTTCAAAGGACTACCAAGATTCATAAATTTGGTACTTTCGGGATTCACACCATCAATCTCACATTCAACATTTCAGATATAGAACTAGTGGATATATTCATTCAATCGAAAACAATTTATTTCCATATAGTTTATGGAGGTCTACAGACGAGATGGTGAAAATTGTACCCCCTAAAAGATCCCTAACATGTTTGTCCCAGCTATTTTTCTCATAAGCTATAAAAACTTGCAATTTGGCATGTATATGGAGCTCACTGTGCCGCATATTCTCCTATATACCTTTTCATTCAAGCATTTTAGCTGTGCGCATGCGGAACCAACGTTCCATTGTTTTTTCTGGAGATACAAACATTTTTCGACGAATCAAATGCTGAGAATAAATGTCACTTGTCATAAAAATTTTGGAACATTCAGTGCCGTTCGTTTGGGTCGGTAATGACTTTAGGAATTTTTCAAGTGTCGATTTGAACTTAAAACTACTTTTTTCACTTTCCGTCCTGTTGATCAACCACTAACCTCCCAGTTCAGCTCAAAAACTGTTTTTGTGGTTGTGTTTATAATAATCAAGGTTCTCCTGTGAAGAGAAATTCATCGAGAACCACTCGAGATCTTTCCACCGGTAAATGTTGATGTTGATTTTCTATACAATTTTGGTAAAGCTAGTGTCCATTAATCAAGTTAAACTCTCTAAAGTTTCATTCAAATCCAATTGTCATTCATTCTTTCTCGCCTTTTCAAGGTTATGATGCAAGTAATAATCTAGAAGTGTTTGAGTCGTCTGATTTTCAGAGTGATTGGAAACGATAGTTGGAGCTCCATAAAATAATCTACTCTCTCTTAATTTGTTTAAAAAAAATTATTTAAATACCATTAACTATTTTCTTGGCCTTTTTTCATGATGGTTACCTATGTATGTTTCGAATCGAGTTCATCCCGTCAATTGTGCAAGATTCCTATAATCAACGGAATGTTGACGAATATTAATTTTTATGGAATTATAACACAGCACTGAGCTGTAATAATAATATACACAATCATTTCAAAGTGGGGAAAATTGGATTGGGTATATTTATTGTGAAATGTTGAAACCACTTCATTCCATTTTGAAAAGTGAATACCTACCTATGCAATTCATTAACCTGATATCAATGCAATAGATTTCTTGCAAAACCTAGGAGAACTCAGTGGTCATCTTTTCTGGAGTTGGAGGGTGTAGATACCATTGGTAAATTTGTTTGCTCAGATCATTTCACCGAAGACTCTATTACGAAACCTGGTGGTAAAATATATTCGAAGTTTGGTGCCCATCATTCATCGAAAGTCTCCAGTTAGAACACCTCCAAAAATGTGAGTTTCTTTTCATTTGGTTCAGTAGGTAGTATTTTATTTATATCAATGATAAACTGTCCGTATAACATCGATGGGTTTTTGACAAAACATTGTAAGCAACAAATTTGTTGAAATTGGATTTTTCAACCAAATTGTCATTTATGGTAATCTACACGTGATTCAACATATTATTTATGCTCATGTTGGACATAAGTGCTTGAAATCATTATCGGAAGGGCCAGTTTGGTTCCAACAAAATACCAGTAATTGCTATATTTCATTGTAAACGGCAATATTATTGTGAATTGGGGTTGTGCACGGCTTACTTTTGTAAAAAAATAGAAAAACAACAATTATTCAACTAGGAACAAGAACAATTATCGAGTGAATGAATCTCTTTTATTATGTTATTTTACTTTAGGCACCACTGAAAAGTAACTCCCCAATCGAACCATCAGAAGCTTTTTTCATAAATCGGTATTTAGTGTTTTTCACATTGAAACTTTGACACAATAAAACGAGGCATGTTCCGAAAAATAACATTACCTTGACCAGTTCAAATGAAATTAAATAATGTACTCTACAGGGTGTTCGGACATTTAGGACGATATGCTACTGACAGATGATCGTAAATGCCAGAAAATCTTGTCAGTTGCAATTCTGTTTCAGTCGCTTATGATCATATCATATTCCCATGATGAGAGAACGACGTGACACGTAAAAACCTAATAACGATTACTGCAAAGTGGAGTGCACTTTATTCTAAAAATTGTATGACGTTATATTGCAAGATTACGCTTTGTTTCTGTTCAAAATATAGAATTTGATACCAACAAAACATATCATGAGTATCTCAAGCGACAGATTTTTGAAATTGTTTTGACAAACTAGCATTTGCAACAATATTCAATGAAAATAATAACTTGCACTGGATTTTATTCACTTGAACGATTTTTAGCCGAATTAAATAGAGTCCTACACATTTTTAGAGTAAGTATTGAAATGAAGCCCGTATAAGAAAAAAAAAGCTTCCTGTAGAATTCGACTTCTGTCGCTTACGATGTTTTGTCAAAAACCAATCGATATTGTCACAAAATTCACTTTTATTCTCTATACGGTATATTTTCCTTGTACATCTTTAATAATAGAAACTGTTTGGACTACAGTTTATAAGACACTTTTCAAATTTCAAGTTAAAGTATTCGTGAAAAGAGGGTCAGAATAAGAGCGGAGATATTTTAATTCAACCCAACATTTCGGTTATTGTATTCAACGATAAATGTGGAAAAGGATTGAAACATTTGTAACATACACTCAGATAAGAAAAATAT
>JAFIRS010006962.1:0-29795 GCA_018342105.1 Gonioctena quinquepunctata | reverse complement strand
GACTCAATAACACATATTCATATTCCTATCGTTATGTGCTGTCCCCTGAACGACTCTCAGTGAATTACTCGAAACACAGCGAGTGTAAAGGAATTCTGAAAATAGCTATGGAATCAGCGTAAAGGGGCCTATTCCACTACATATGTAACTTCAGGGACCCCACAACGTTAACAAAAATACATGGTCCCCACAACTTACCTAAAACATGTACTTGTGTGTGTGTGTGTGTGTCTGTCGGTAATCAAATCTTGCCAATTAAATTTGACCCACTTCTAATCGTCCGATTGATTTGAAATCTGGCAGGTGTACATAATTCCGATGACAATGCAATATAAAATTTTCGTTATGGAATAAAACAAAATGGCGGCTACAGTATGGCGGACAATTTTTGTGATTATGGTCCGATTCTATTCAAAATTGGTATCTAGGGGATTCCGGGGTCGGAGATTATGATTTTGATTCAATATGGCGGCTCCAAAATGGCGGACGAGTTTCGTGATTATGGTCCGATTCCATTCAAAATTGGTAGGTGGGGGTTTTTGGGATCGAAGACTTTTTTTTACAAGCTTATACTTTCAGTCTCACCTGTCCCGGTGCTTGTCTGTCTATAATCAAATCTTGCAAGTTAAATTTGACCCACTTCTAATCATCCGATTTGAAATTTGGCAGGTGTACAATGCATAATTAATTTGTTTTCAAGAAAAAAACGAAATGGCGGCTCCCATATGGTGAACAATGTTTATGATTATGGTCCGATTCTATTCAAAATTGGTATCTTGAGGTTTTCGGGGTCGAAAATTATGATTCGGAATTAAAAAATAAATCAGATATAAATTACTGATATTACCATTATAAATATTAAAATATAAAAAATAAATAAATGAAGAAAAAAAAATTAAAAACAAGCTTTCATTAGTTGTTAATGAAAACAGAACTAAAAAGTGAAGTATAAATATGATGAAAAAAAATTAAAGACAACCTTTTATTTATACAAATGCACTGAAAAGGAGAAAATAATTTATTTCATTGTGTGATCTAGGTTATTCTGTGATTAACAGATTCAAAAGCTTGCCGCCGATACAAAATAGATAATCTTGCGCGGCAAGATTTTGAATCTGTTACTCACAGAATAACCTAGATCAAACAATGAAAAAAAATATTTTAGTCTTTTTTAGTGCATTTGTATGAATGAATTAAAAAAAATCAATAATTTTTACAATACAATTATTACAAGCTTTTATTTAGTTTCACTTGTTAGTTCCTTAGGGTCAAATCTTGCAAGTGAATTTTAACCGTCTTCTAGTCGTCCGATTGATTTGATTTTGGGAGATGTTCATGATTCCGGTGACATTGCATTATGGAGTTTCTGTTAGAGAAAAGAACCGAATAGCGGGTCCAAGATGGCGGAGGAGATTTGTTATTATGGTCCGATTCGATTCAAAAATGGTATGTGAAGGTTTTTTGGGCTCGGAGATTATTAATTTTTTGTCAAAATTTATAAATTTGAGATGGCGGCCCCAAGATGGCGAACGAATTTTGTGATTATAGTCCGATTCAATTCAAAATTGGTATGCGGAGGTTTTCGGGGTCGTAGATTATAAATTTTTCATCAAAATCAATAAATTCGAAATGACGGCTCCAAAATGGCAGACGAGTTGTGTGATTACGGTCATATTTCATTCAAAATTGGTTTGTGGGGCTTCTCAGGTTCGGTGATCATGCACTATCGTCACGATTAGTTTCCTTTGTTCGCGTATTGCACTTCTAGGGACAAAGATCCATCAGACTAGAAGTCAATTGGACCAAACAGACACAAAACTGTTAGGGATTCACTTAACTTTGATCAACACAATTCACCCTCTGTTATGGAAGAAGTTTGACACACTGGCGGAATTCCGAGCTAAAAATGAGTTCAACACCACCACTGAGAAACAGAAGCGGAAGTTCAACGATTTCAGCTCAACCCTGAAACCTAACAAAAGCATTCCAAGGATAGAAGCCTCCAGAGTGGTTCACAATTTGTCAGACCACCCCCTGAATGAAGCTGCCATAGAAGTTCCAGCTAAAGGTTTCAACTTCGCCATCGCACCAGCTCATATACCGGTTGACATCATCATCAGCAACGTAGAATCAACCATACAGAGAATAAGTGACAAAGACTCACAGGAATCGATACAAGACATCGCGTATATACTACAAAATTCGAAACCACCGAAGGAGAAAAACATTTCCCACGAAGAATTTCTAGCACTAAAGTCTCTCCGAGAGAATGAAAATATCACAATTTTACCGGATGACAAAGGCAACGCAACGATAGTTATGAACATCAAAGATTACAAGCTCAAAATGATTTGCTAGATGGTCCAGCCTACAAAAAAATATCAACCGACACGATGAACTACTTGGAAAAGACAACCAGAAACATAATCAGAAAGACATTTATTGATGAGGAAACCAGAGAACAACTCATCCCAAGAGAGAAATCATCAAAATGTCTCAAACTATATGGCCTTCCCAAGATCCATTAGCCAGGGACATCTCTCAGGCCGATTGTCAGTTCTATAGCATCACCAGTACACCAACTTGCGAGATATCTTGCTAAAGCATACGTGCATAATTCGGATCACTTGCTACAAATTTTTAAGTCACAAACCATCCAACCAGATGACATCCTAGTAAGCTTCGACGTTACATCATCATTCACACATCTACCTACTCAAGAAGCTCTGGAAATAATCAGAAAAAAGTACAAGCCCGAAGAACACATAATCAGTTTGGCGACTCACTGTATAAAATACAACCATTTCGTTTATGATAACCAACGATACACTCAAGTAGAGGGATCACCACTATCACCAGTCATCGCAAACCTTTTCATGGAAGAAGTAGAAACAAAAGCACTCAAAACTTCAAGTTTGAAACCAAATATTTGGCTAAGATATGTTGATGACATACTTGTGATTTGGCCACATGGACAAACTGGCCTCTCTAGACGTTATGATCATGAAGAAGCCCGACGGCACCTTGGGTCACACAGTATTTCGCAAGAAAACTCACACCAATCGATACTTAAACGCAAATTCCCATCACCATCCACAACAAATCCACTCAGTGGTGAATACAAGAATAACACGATCAAGAAGACAACGACCATATAAAAGAGAAGTTGGATAATATCTAAGCGACCCTCCAGATGAATGGATACTCCAAAAGAACTATCAAAGCAGCATCTAGAGTCAGAAAGAAATAACGATTGGTTCAGGAACTACCGATTGGCAAAACATTCCTACCATACATGAAGGGTAAAATGGATAGGATCAGTAGAAATCTTCACCAACACAATATCCTTACAACGTTTATAACAGACCGTACAATAAGCTATTCTCTCAGAAACCCCAAGGACCGTATACCACTAGAGTGCCAAGGATTCTAAGAAATACCATGTGGAAATTGTGAAAATACATACATTGGCCAAACAAACAGAAGAATTACCATCTGCAAAGAGGAACCCAAGATTTCTATACAAAACTAGGAGACCACATCGTCACTATTTCAACATAAACTAACGACAGGACTCAACATAAACTTCAATGAAACTCGGACATTGGCAAGATATTTTCCCCACAACAAAAAAGAAGCCATCGAAACCGAAAAACGCCACATAATATTAACAAAAGGGATGACAGTCAAAACTACCAATTGCTCACCCACAAATCAACAAAAAACAAAACATCAACGGCGATGGAACATCGACGTATCCAGAAGAGAGTGCACCCAGCAACACCCATGGCGACCTGGCAACGGCTCGTCCAACAGCGTACTCTTCCGGCCCCATACAAAGCAGTACACGACCGATCGTGACGATCGTGCACAATTGAGCAACACCGGTGGCGATCTGGCAACAACGCATCCAACAATAACGACTTCCGGCTCTACACGCAACAGGGCGCGAACGAAGGAAACCGATCGTGAGAATCGTGCGCAATCGACCAACCATCATTACAAAACAAACGAATGAATTAGACCGCAAACAAAAAAAAAATATTCTTCAGTCTAGCTGAAAGTCACATATCTTATGGAATCCTGGGATGGGGAGGAGTATCGCAAACATATTAACGTCCTCTTGAAGTTATCCAAAAAAGAATTTGAATCTGAAATCCTAGATGTCAGACAACTCGTATATAAAAATATCAATAACCGACAATACTCTGAAAAAAATACATTGATCACATTCACCCATCAATATAATACCAGGCAGCATCTGAAATTCGTTTGCCTTCGATGTACAAATTGGTAGGACAAAAAGATACACATACTTGGGACGGAAACTATTCAAAACTCTTTCAGTGAGCATACAAAATGAATGCCATTCAGAAGTTTGAAGAAAAACTTTCCCTTCATATTACCAGTCTCCCAAGAACATACATTCATGATTTATTAGATTACAAAAAAAACCTGGAGCATACCCATTGCCAATTTTTCATTGCATTATTACCACTGTTTGGTAACCATATTTTACCAGTGTTTTATTTTTGAACTTATTGTTTTATCCCATCATGATTGTACCAATGGCTTTATCTATACATCTATGATTTTATCATTATAGTAATAGTTTTCCCAATATCAATTGCAGCAGTGGCGGAGATAACTAATTTTATTTAGATATTTTAAGATTTTAAAAATACTTCATAAATAACGAAAAATGAAAAAAAATTAAAGACAAGCTGTTATTTATACAAATACATTAAGAAAGAAAAATAATTTCTTTCATTGTTTGATGTGGGTTATTATTATATTCTAAAACGTATTCCGATCGGCACACACCAAGACCATAGACGCTACTGGTTTTTAATCTTTCAGAGCTATTAAAACACAAATATAACGCGTGATTTATGACCTCCCATCTAGAGACACACCTGCCAGCATTATGTCCGACTTCATTGGTCCAGACGAATCGGTTGTACAACTGACAGCCTTACTCGAGTCCACGTTGACTATCGGCTCTTTTGATCTACCTTTTGCCGACGGAAACTGTTTACGAGTAGTACAGATTATTTTTCGTTCCGTTTCTTCGCATATACGCTCGTGTTAGCGAAGTGAGTTTTCATTTGCTCCCTATAGAAACAGCTTCTGCGATTGATATTGGATGGACTATATCTATATACTTATCACTATTATATATTATTCATTATTATATTTACTATCACTTACCCAGACAGCACAAATACATCTTAAAGACGTCTTCAAGACATCCACTCTAAGATGTTCAGGACGTCTTCAAGACGTCCAGTGAAATCTTCAAGACGTCGAAAGGATGACTTTAAGACGTCCAATGTTACAAAACGGGACGTCTTAAAGACGTCTTGAAAACGATTTTTCCGATCCTTGAATATTCTTGTCATTTCACTGGAACCTAGAACAATAATAATTTTTTTTAAATTATGAAATAAAATCATGTTTGACAGAACGTTCTTGCATCACATAGTAAACTCAGGATCTTTAGGTTATATTATGTATCAAAGCCCAATTTGATAACAAGAGTGGTGTTATTTCCGTTTCATTACAGGAGTCATTACTATCATCTGAAAAACAGAAATAATCAGCTGATGGCGGATCAACAGCTTGTGCTTCGGGTTCGTTTCTTGGCATGGATGAATCATCGGGAATGGAAAAATTATCATTTTGACTGTCTGCACCTGTCATTGCATTATTTATAATGGAAAAACTATTATTTTCGTCTTGTGCATCCGTCCTTGCATGTTTAGTCAGATTTATATTTTCCAGGGGTGACATTCGGTTTCCATTACTACCCGCCATCGCGATATTGGTTGAACTTACGTCATCATCCAAGTATGGACAAAAATTAGTATACCTTTTGGCACGCATATAATATTTCTGTAGAGCCATTATAGTATATGGAGTCGACTTACCTCGATTGATTATTTTTTTCGACGATTATCAATAACACTACAACACATAAACACGCAACCACAGACTAGTACACAGTCCAAATTGCTCGAGGAGAAAAGACGAAAGAGGACGAGAAGTCCCGACACTCGACGATAATTTGCTGCTTCCTTTTTCGTTGTGCTTTTATGATTGGTTGAAAACTGACATTTATCAAATCCCACCAATTGGAAGGTCGCTTAATCATTCTTCGTTACATGATACGGAAACCGGTGAAAAGAAAGCTTCAACATCAACAACCGCTCAATGAGATCGCATATATAGGAGAAAAAATGAAGAATGTTCACTTCTCGCATGGGAAATTTTCTACAAAAACCATATAGTTATTCAAATTATAATTGAATACTTATTTAGGATTTTCAACCGACGAAACCAAAAAGGAGGAGGTTTTCTATTCGATCCGTATCTTTTATGTTTTTCCATCATATTTTTTATGTATGATCACTCATAACTTTTTACTGAGGCGTCCGATTCCGATAATTCTTTTTTCAGTGGATAGGGTGTACTTTGACTTTGGTCCCATTTGAATTCAAAATATGAAATCAACCCCTAAGGGTAGCGAAATGAAGGATATTGATCACTCACCCTCTGAATTCTGGTCCGTTAACCGATTCTATCAGGCATAACTTTGTACTGGGTTCTTCGATTTGGATGATTCTTTTTTTAATAGATAGGGTATATCTTATATTTGGATTTCGGAAGGAATTAGTCACCCTTCCGGGTGGAAAAATAGGAGATAATTGATTTTTCACTAGTGAACATTAGCACACACATACGTAGTTGACAATGACAGATCGCTACTGACATTATTCTTGTTCCGTCAAAATCAGTATATTTTATGAGAGGATGGAATGAAATAAACTAACCAGAACAACGAAAATAATTTATATTACAACAAATAGTAAAAGTAGATAATCATATTATTTAACTGGTAATAGTTGAAGTAAGGTGGGTAAGTAAGTATTTTGGAAGTAATCAAAAAACAAGTAGGTAGTAATTGGTAGATTTTAGCCACAAAAAATTGAAAAATAAAAACTTTTTGACAAAAAATGAAACCGACGGAATACGGAACTGAGTAAAATAAACTTTTTAACAAAAATTAAACCGACGAAAATCAACTGAAAGATAAAATAAACCTTCTAGTCTAATGATAATTGAGTTCCTACATCAATGTAGTAACTGATTTTGAGTCGGCGCCAAACAAACTAGCAATTGAATTAGGTGAAGCGTAAAATGATGGCAGCGAGATGCACGGCTGCGTTTTGATGACTTCTTTCATAGATAATGATCTTCGATAATTGTTTGTTTGGCGCCGACTCAAAATGAGTTACTTACATTAGTTTAGGAGCTCAATTTTCATTAAGACTGAGAAGGTTTATTTTATTTTTTGCTTTTCAGTTGATTTTTTTGTCGATTTAATTTTTTGTTAAAAAGTGTTTATGTTTTCACTAAATATCATATACTGCCACTTTCAGAAAAGCTTTGAAGTCACTTTATTGGAAAAAAATCAACATTTCTAACTTCCATTCTCTAAGACGTCCATTCATGTACGTCTAAGAGACGTCCATTTCATGCCTCTGGACGTTCCGGCAATATATGGACATACATTGGACGTCTTCAGGATGTTTAGTGCTGTTTGGGTATTACTATTATTATATTTATTATTTACTGCTATTATTATACTAACGCAGTCTCATACTTATTACTATTTTTATATTCAACACTATTTTCGGATCCGCACAATAATTGTAAAAATTTTCTTGGTCACCCATTTATTTTTTAAGATTGAACGAAGAGAAATATCATCATTTTCTTGAAGAAGATTTGCCCATTTTACTGGAAGATGTGCCGCTTAGACTACGAAATAAAATGTGGTTTATGCATGACGGTGCCCCGGCACATTTTAGCATCCAAGCGCGAGAATTTTCATATCAAACTTTTGGCAACCGTTGGATGGGTCGGGGAGGGCCTCAACCGTGGCCCCCTAGATCACCAGATCGTAGCAGTTTGGATTTTTTTCTGCGGGGACATCTAAAATCCTTAATTTACCGGACATCTATCCAAAATGAAGGAGAATTGAGTAATCGAATAATTAACTCTTGTAGAACGATTCAAAATACTCCGGGAATTTTTCGAATAGTGTGCGAATCAATGAGGAGAAGATTGGATGCGTGCATACAGGCAGGAGGTGGACATTCCGATCATTTATTGTGATTTTGATTTAGATTTATATTTAGTGTTCCGTTGTTTATTGTTGTTTAATAATTAGCGTTTGAAATGTTTACTTGTTGAATAAAAAAAAATTTTTACAGAATTGTTTCACTTTTTGACGAACACCTGCATTGATTAATTCAAATCAAAATATCTTAAAAACGTCTGGTTGTAGCGACTTTTGAAAAAATACCTTTTTCACGTAAAAATAATAGAAAATGTGATATATACATGCACGACACAGTTGTGACTCCCCAAAGAGACAAAGACCTGTAGGCGGCGCTCCCTACAATTGAGGGCCAAACTAAGATCAAATTTGAATTTATCATATTGAAAAATCCTCAAATACCAATTTTTGTCCACATATCGACATTATTTTAAAAATTATTTACGAAAAACCAAAATAAAAGTAAATTTTCAACTCCCTGTTATCAAAAATGAAGGCCTTCTGATATGAACTTTTCACCTTATAAATAACTGAGGAATCGTCCTGTAAAATATCGGACACTTATTACATACCACCCTGTATAGAGTGTAATCTAACTTCTTGCACAACAGCTAACAGTTGATAGTCCATGAAAATGATAAGATTCTTCCCTTGAAATTTTTGTCCTCAACAAGCCAGAAAAAAAATTCGTGGTTCCCAAAATTTTGACGAATTTTTCTTTTTATTTTATTATTTTTAATCATTGTAATTCGTTATGAAATGGCATTATACACCCGTCATTCACGGGTGTGTAGCATGTTAAATATATTGTTATGATGTGTTGTATTTGTTTATATAATTATTTATATTATTATTTTCATTCATCTGCTTAACACATACCTATCACAACAATAAACTCCGGATATGATGCTCTTACCCCTCTTCGATACACTATTTACCTCTCTTTCATTACCTTCCTCCAGCTCAGTCCTATGCCTATGTAGAGATGATCGTCTCTATCTCAGGAGGATTGCAGTTGTGCCATCTAGTTGTTTTGCTTGAAGTCAATGTACTGTTTTTTATGAAAATATAGCTCGTTATATGGTCAAATGATAAATGATGAGTCCAGGATATAGTTAAATGATTGTTCTTTTTATTCAAATCAATTCTTTAAATACCTATCCCTGCAATATCTACCTTATCAGTAAATATTATTCAACCAATCAAATTGAACAATATCAAATAAACTTGCTCATGCGCAATCAAGGAACAATGCAAAATAAATATTTGGAGGTTATATTAATATCAATATAATGAATGAGAAAGAGAATGCACCACTGTGAATAGGTGTTATTAAAAATAAACCAAAAAGTGTCTGACCAGAATATTATAATTTTATTCAGTTTTTGTTGATGAAGTACCTGTTGTAAGTTCAGCTTGTGCACTCACGCGAGTCCTGGATTATTCTGTGGCGATTGGAAGTGGAGTTTGCTAACGTTGAGCCCCCTTGCTGTTGGTTACGTCATGTACAGGAAATCCAATCTGAATTGGGAGTTAGTGATTGTTTGGTTGAATCTGTGCTTGGTTGTTTCTTGATTTGGTTTTGAGTGTCCAATTGCAGCTATACTTCTGTTGTCAGCTTATTTGCATTGATTTTTTTCCATGAATTTTTCATCACGGCTTCTTTCAAAATTTTTTATTTCGACTCCTATTTTCGTCTTTCCCTGGCAACCATCACGTTTTGTTCTCCAGTACACATTTTCACTCCCTACACTCTTTTCAAAAACACATTCTCTAATTCTAACCTATGATACATATTTTATTAACAAATTATATATCTACACATGATATTATTTATATAGAACTTTAAATTCATAACAAATTCTTTCTCAATTTTCATTATTTTATCAAATTTAAAAAAAATAATTGAAATTTGTCTGTCAAATTGCTTTGTTTGATATTTAGTAAAACAAGAAATTTCTTGCATATAGACTTTGTTTAGTTTGAATCTGAATATTTGTATTAGAATTTGGAAATTTGAATATTTTTTAAAGGCTGTTGTCATATGTATCAGACTGTGCCAATGAACTGAAAAACATAATTGGATTATTGGTTTGACTGAATAGTTTAGTTTCAAAGATGCAAATCGCACGAGAAAATATGAAAAATCATAGCAGTATTTATGCAGTTTTTAAATATCATTGTGCCCTATTTTTACTTTTTCATTTGACATATACACCATATCATAACAATATATGTATATATATACATATATATATGTATATATATATATATATTGTTATGATATGGTGTATATGTCAAATGAAAAAGTAAAAATAGGGCACAATGATATTTAAAAACTGCATAAATACCTGCTATGATTGTTTTTATGATTTTTTTTTGTGCGGTTTGCATCTTTGAAACCTTAGACATATTCTAGTCAACGCAGATAATCCAAGAGGGTGGCAGTAGAGTAGATATAGATATATATATATATATATATATATATATATATATATATATATATATATATATATATATATATATATATATATATATATATCAGTAGTTTATTTCTTGAACCATTTACTTTATACTTAAAAGGGGGGAGGGTTGTTTCTTGGGTTATGGTTCTTCAGACAATTTATAGAGACTTATTTATAGCTTATTGTATGAACTTTTCATTATAACGTTTCGCCTGGAAGTCTTTTGTGGAATTTCGCAAGTATTATCAGAAAATCAGATGGAAAAACAGCAGCTACAAGATTGACTACGCCGAGAGAAAGGGATATTAGTCCGCGCCCATGTGTGGAAAAACGGTATGAGTCCTTGTCGGCAGTTATCTAGACGATGCGACGACGTGGCGGTCGTTATGCGTTATCAATTCAAAGTTTCATGTCCACGTGCATGTCTCTCCATGTTGAATACATATAATTTGGAAAACAAATTATCACAACATTATTTGGCAGAGCACACAGGTTCCATGTACAATGGATAGAGACCATTCAGTTTCAAGTGAAAGTGAACATGGTCCATCATGCAGCATGTGTGATTCTCCAAAGGCCGACATATCTTCGATCACTGTAACAGTGAGTTCAATCCAGGATGATGAAATCAGAGAGAGTGCGAGCATTGATTTGACGAGAAGAATAGCTGAGAAGGATCTACCTCTTGGAAACAAATTAGCGATTTTACACTCTGAGAAGTTACCGCAAACGTGTTGCTCACTATGGAAAATATCACAATGGATTACCAGAAGAATTAACTATGCCCAAACATTACCATCAACGATGTTCACAACAAACGTAAACTGAATTTAATCAGTTTCAACGTCTACATTCTGTCGAGCTGACGAAGTTTGTTCCATGCTGTATCACTTCTTTCATAATATCCTGCCCATATAAGCAATTTTTTGTGATTCCGGTAGGATACAGTAAAAACTTTACGGTTATTCGAATCCTACATTACTTGGTTACCAAAACAAAACTGTTTTGATACTGTGAAAGTGATTGTTGGATTTTAATTCGCTCTATAGATTTTTGTTGATGTATTGTGACATTTTATGATTTTTTTATACTTGCTATTGAGATGAAGTTTGTTGTTGAAAGAAAAGAATAGAACGACAAAAATATAATTTAAAAAAAAAACAAGTTTTATTCAATAGAGACTATAATATCCAAGCGAAAAGATGCAATGTGACCTAAACATTGTGCTTGTCTCCGACTGTTTTGCAGGTAAAGCTTAACATTGTGCTAGTCTTGAGCCTTGAGAATTAGAAATATGGAAACAAGAGGTGAAAGTAGGGTTCTCAAAGTCAAAACAGAGGTGCCAAAAAATGACACGAAGCAAGGTTTCGAGGAAAATAGCCTCGCTGAAAGTCACGAACAAGGAAATGGATCCTAGTACCAAAAAGAAGTCAGTCGTGTCCAAAGCAAGTAGTACATATCAAAGGAAGTTATTAGAAGCTCAAGTGAAAGCTGATGAAGAGCTGGCAAGAATAATGACCATCAGAAGAACCTTGGTGTCCTAAATTTCAAGAAGATTGCTTTTCAGATGAACTCAACTCATTTCGACATGGAAAAGGGATTTCAAAAAACAGTAGACTGTTTCGATTATCACCTTGTTTACAAAATGATGTTATTCGTATTAGAGGTAGACTTGATAATTCAAAAGACTTTTCTTACGAAACGAAACGCCCCATAATATTATGCAATTGTCATTATTTCACCCGACTATTAGTTGAACATTAACATAAAAAATGCACATGCTGGACTTTAGTTGTCTCTTAATGAAATCAAGCAGAAATTTTGAATTTTGCAAGCAAGAAAGTTGACATCAAGAGTTTTGAAATCTTGTTATTTTTGTAGAATAAGAAGAGGAAAACCCGGAAATGGGACAGCTTCCTGAAATGAGAGTATCGAGACCACCAAGAGCATTCAGTTATGTTGGTATGGGTTATTTTGGTCCAATCATGGTAGTCATTGGTCGGCGTCGTGAAAAGCAGTATGGAGTTCTCTTCACGTGTTTATCTATTCGTGCTATTCATATCGAGTTGGCTGATTCACTGTCCACCGACTTCGCCATATTGGCTATAAGGCGATTCATATCCGGAAGAGGACAACCAGATACTATTTGGAGCGACAATGGTACCAACCTCACCTCTGCTCAAAATGAATTGAGGAACGCCATAGAAAATTTGGACAGAGATTTGATCAACAAAAATTCAGTAGCCCAAGAAATTAATTGGAAATTAATTTCTCCAGCTTATGCCTTACGAGTCACACTTGAAGAAAAACTACCCAAACAGCAAATTCTTCAAACACTGCTAGCAGAAGAAGAATATTCAGTGATAAGTCGACCTCTAACGTATGTTTCTTCCACTGCCGACGATTTTAAGAGCCTCACACCCAACCATTTCCTTATTGGAACTTCAAGTATTGCCAAGCCACCTATTATCATGGACTCCGAAAAAAAGAACTTGAAAAAACAATGGAAATTTTCTCAACAATTGTCAGAATCTTTTTGGAACCGATGGATTCGGGAATACTCGCCAACTCTCATCAAGCAATCGAAGTAGTTAGAAAAAAAAACGAGTTTGAAGAAGAATGACCTGGTGGTGGTGATGGATAACAAACTCCCAAGAAACAATTGGCCTTTGGGAAAAATTGTTGATGTGTTTCCAGGAAGAGATGGTTGGTCCGAGTGGTCGACGTCCAAGTCGACCTGTTGTGAAACTATGTCAAGTCGATTTTTCAGAAGAGTGTATTTGATATTCATTTCCGCCTCTCAGATACAGGAAGGACGATGTTGGATTTTGATTCGCTCCATAGATTTTTGTTGATGTATTGTGATATTTTATGATTTTCTGATAGTTGCTATTGAGATGAAGTTTGTTGTTGAAAGAGAAGAATAGAACGAAAAAAATATAATTTCGAAGAAAAAGCAAGTTTTATTCGATAGAGACCATGATATCTAAGCGAAAAGATTCAATTTTAGCTAAACAATGGGCTGGTCTCCGAGCGGATCTTACCAACTACATTTTGCAGGTGGAGCTAAACAGTGATATTCTTGATCAGGAGGTATTCGTAGCTTGAGTGCGATTGCCGCTTAATCCAATGAAGAGTCCAGCCAATCAGGATGCTCAAATTTTGCAAGGTAAGTAACCGCTAGGTTTCACCACACAAATCCGCTATCATGGGCTTCTATACTTGTTCTGAATTCAACAAAAAAAATCTCAAGAGGTACCTAGGAAAGAAGCAGGAAGTACAAAAAGAGAAGAGGAAACGATAAGTATTTTGGGCTACACTCAAGGTGTTCCCAAAAAACTTCTGGTTATAATTTACGAAAGAAAACTTATTATTTCTGGAAAGATGCTCTCAATTTTATTACCCATATTTTTGTTATTCCACATTACCAAGCAACTGCTGGCGATCAAATCTAAAATTAATAATACAGAGTCTTCTATATAACCGAACATTGAAAATGGCGCTCCACCTTGAGAGTTTTTTTTTTTTTTTCGGCTTGGACATTTCGTCATTCGGCCAGACACAAGTTGAATATTTATTAAAACACGTCGAGGATCATCCTCGGCCCGGCTACGAAATTTAACATTTAATTCTCTCTAATTAAATAGAAAAATTTCTGCCCTGGCCGAGGATCGAACTCACAACCTTTCGATCATGAGTCGGACGCTAACCCACCGCGCCAATCCCCCCACACCTTGAGAGTTTCAGCTTTCAAAACGAATAGCAAAAGTGTTATTGAGGAACATTGTCAACAAGAGTGATTTTCCTCAATAGGAAGAACATACACTTTTGTGGCAGCGCGTTTAAAAATTCCTCTGGATGTTTTTACAGATACGACGCGAACTACTTTGTCTTCACCCGGATGTACTTCCACTATACGTCCCAATGCCATTTCGAGGGGGAAGATTATCCTCGTTCAATACCACCATAAGTCCTAGTTGGAGGTTCTCCGTTGAATAACGCCATTCAACGCGTTCTTGTAGCTGAGATGAATATTCGCACGACCATTTCGACCAAAATTGTTGTCTCATTTGAGTGAGTTGATGGAATTTTTTAATCCGATTCGTACTCAAATCTTTCACATCCTCTTGAGGTAAGGCTACTAAGGGATGGCCAATTAAAAAATGTTCTGGCGTTAGAACGTTCAATTCGTTCGGATCCTCCGAAAGAAGTGTTAAAGGACGAGAATTGAGGCAAGCTTCCAACTGTATTATTACAGTATTCAATTCATCGTAAGTCAAATTATTATTTCCTATGACCCTCCTCAAATGATGTTTTGCTCCTCCAACAGCTGCCTTCAATAAACCACCAAAATGTGGGGAATGAGGCGAGATTAAATGCCATCTAATTGTAAGTTGTGCAAAATAATGGTGAAAAACAGACAGATTGATTGGATCATTCAGGAAGACGCACAGTTCTTTCAAATGATTATTAGCACCTATTATATTAGTATCATTATCGGAATGAACATCCGATGGTAAACCACGTCTGGATATAAATCTTTTAAAACAGTTCAAAAAAGCCTCAGTGCTCAAATCATCAACTAATTCAAGATGCACCGCTTTTGTTGAGGAACAAACAAACACGCATGAATAACCTTTAACTATTTTGTAACTGAATTTATTCACCTTTATATTGAAAGGCCCTGCATAGTCCACACCGCAATGACTGAAAGGATGGCTGGGTGTAACGAACACTTGGTAGGTTACCCATCATATGCCTGTATTCCATTGGTTTCACTCGAAAACAAATTATACATTCACCAAGTATTTTTCTCATCACTCTTCGTCCAGAGAGACGCCAATAATTCAAACGTATTATCGATAATAAAGTTGATGATGAGTATGAATAGCCAAGAACACCTGGGGGATAGTGGCGTATCATTCATGACCAAACAATTTCAGTTATTGAATTCACAACTTGCCACCCTATCTGCCGGCATGAATGATATAAGAGCCTTATTGGCAGAACAAAACGAAGAAATCGATGGAAGTGTGGCGCACATTATTAATCTGAGAGAAGTAAATGAGTCGTTGAAAGTTAGAGTAACAGACCTAGAAAAAAAAAATTGGATGCTACTTCAGTCCCAACAATATATGCAGAACTAATGTCGAGATTGGATCGAGAAAAGAATGTGATAATATACGGCATCGATGAATCTGAAGATGACACTAAGGCGGTGTCAGATATTTTACTTGAGCTCAATTTACCCAAACCACCCAACCCTATCAGGATGCACAGACTAGGTAAACAATATCTGCCCAAAATACACCCTCTGAAAGTAGAATTTTCGTCTCGACAGGAAGCCCTCTCAATTTTAGTCAAAAGACCAAAACAGCCTCTGAAAGAGTTTCCCAATGTGAACTTCAAAAATGACTACACACCGAGATTTCGTGAAGAACTCACGCCTATGTATGAATAAATTAAACAAAGAAGGGCCCATAGAGAAAATCTTCGTTTAAAATTTGTTTCCGGTCAGCCGACAATAGTCTCCGCCACCCCAAAAAGACCTCGCGATGAAGAAGAATCTCCAAATAAGAATGCTGCTGAAATTAACAAACGAAAAGCTAATTCTTCAAGAAACTATTACTAAAATTTGAATTGTCATGGATACAAGAATGTGTTTAATTAGGATTGGACTGACTTTGATATTTTGTGCCTGACTGAAACCTGGCTTACCTATGGTATTTTGATTGTTCTTGATAACTTGGTGGATTTCGAATATATAACATCCAATGCTACAAAAGAAAAATCATTGGGTAGGCCTAGCGGTGGTATGTGCATTTTTATAGAAAACTTTTTGGAGTGACTGTACTTATAAATCGTCATACCTGCTTATTTGCTTGTTCAGTATAAGTGATCATAAATTTATTGTTTGTAATGTGTATTTCAAACCATCTTAGAGATAGAGCTGAACGAATTTGGAAGCAATCACTTCCAAATTCTTTTAGCTGATCTTCTTGAAAAATATACTGATACGCTAATAGACATTGCGGGTGACTTTAACAGCAGAATTGCTTATTTTTGATTCGCCTGCCATGCCTAGAAGCTGGTATAATATTATAATAACTATGTTGCACAATTTTTCATTGATAGTGGATCACTGGAAATTTGGAATAGTATGACTGCTCACGCTTTGAATTCAAATAGGAGAAATATAGTAAATAATCATAACAGTCATCTGTACAACAAAGCTGTCTCTATGGCATCTCGTTACCCTTTCATGTATATGTACAATACGCTAGGCCAATCATTTTAAAATTAAGTTAACATTGAAATCCATGCTTTAGAGAATATAACTATTCCAGTAGCCAAAGGAATCTCAGAATATATCTGGAATATTCTCAGTCTACGTTCATTTATATTGAGTGAATGATGGTTAGTTTATTATACTTTCAAGATTCTACAACCCAATGTTAGCAGATTGTTATGAGATTAATTTATCTTTATACGTATATATATATATATATATATATATATATATATATATAAATATATATATATTTTGTACCCTTACACACACATACTTCTTGCTGTAAACCCGTTTTTAGAAGCAATAAAATTATTATTATTATTATAAAGTTTGTGTTCCAGCATGTAAATTGCGATAATGTTGGTTTAAAATGATTAATTTCGTCAAATGATGATTTTTCGGTAAAACTAAGGGATGTTTCTGTTCATAATTAATTTTGGCCATTACCAATCTACCTCCTACCCTTATCAACTCTAACTCATCAAAAAATTGTTTCAAAGAACCGTTCACTATTTTTTGAAACTCTGCCTGTTTTTTTCAGAGCAATCCAGTCCTCAGAGAAATCTTGTTTCTGTGCTAAACTTATTAAAATAGTGAGAGATTGTTTCAGCTCCCTAACTAACAAATTACTTTTTATCCTCTGCTCTTCTTTTAACTTAGAGTTTTTATGAAATCTGAAAACTCAACCTTTTGTCCGTTACAACCGCACTAGGCTAGAAAAAAGTTTTGCCTCTGATTTTTTATTTCAGGAATTTCCTCCATTCTCAATGAATCTTCAAAGGCCGGCCACATTTCTTTGTTTGAACTAAGACATGCTGGTCCCTCCCACCATGAATTAGGATTTCCTAATTTATCTGGGACTACACTTCTAGAAATTATATTAGCAGGATTTAGCTCCGAAGGAACATATTTCCAAGGGTGAGGATTTGTTAACCTTCGTAGTTCGGCTGTACGATTAGCAATGAAAGTTTTCCACAAATAAGATTCACCCCTGATCCACGATAAAGCAATCATTGTGTCTGTCCAAAATACAATTGGAGTGATTTGTTGAAAATATAAACAGGATGTTCATAAAATCAGATGTGGAATCATCTGCGACTGAAAGATAAACTTTAGTCACTATCTTCCATCGTCAAGATAACCTCTTGTGGGGTATTCATGTTGAAAAGGAAAACATTCTCAATTGAATATTAATAGAAAGATTTTTCTGTGAATTGAAAAATCCACGATTAAAATGAAGTTATTTTTCGTGAATGTCTAACAGAAAACAACTACTTCCCCGGCTAAAGCCACGCTGGACATTGAACTACATCTGATAGATATTCTGAGAAGGTCCCAACTCAAAAGAAAAAATCTGAAATTGAAAATCTGCATTTTCATTCAGATAGTTATTTGATTTTCTATTCCAGTCTGAATTAAGAACTCATAAAGATGAATGAGGCAAAGAAGAATGTTTTCCAAAAGAGAGTACCCACCAGAAATCATTCATAACATTGACGCAGCAGAGACATCGCATTCACTAGGTCTTCAATACATTTTTGTCGACGAAAATCTATTTCACGCTTCCATGATCATCAGGGAGACCGGAAGAAATGGGAAACACATTTTCAAGAAGCAATCTCACTTTGCAAAGATGGAAAAAGTTAGAATCATTTCTTTTGGAGAGACACTTCGAAATCAGTGTTTTCTGACATTAAAACCTGTCATGGGGTATAATAGATTGATTTGTTGAAAATATAAACAGGATGTTCATAAAATCAGATGTGGAATCATCTGCGACTGAAAGATAAACTTTAGTCACTATCTTCCATCGTCAAGATAACCTCTTGTGGGGTATTCATGTTGAAAAGGAAAACATTCTCAATTGAATATTAATAGAAATATTTTTCTGTGAATTGAAAAATCCACGATTAAAATGAAGTTATTTTTTGTGAATGTCTGACAGAAAACAACTACTTCCCCGGCTAAAGCCACGCTGGACATTGAACTACATCTGATAGATATTCTGAAAAGGCCCTAACTCAAAAGAAAAAATCTGAAATTGGAAATTTGCATTTTCATTCAGATAGTTATTTGATTTTCTATTCCAGTCTCAATTAAGAGCTCATAAAGATGAATGAGGCAAAGAAGAATGTTTTTCAAAAGAGAGTACTCACCAGAAATCATTCATGACATTGACGCAGGCGAGACATCGCATTCACTAGGTCTTCAATACATTTTTGTCGACGAAAATCTATTTCACGCTTCCACGATCATCAGGAAGACCGGAAGAAATAGAAAACACATTTTCAAGAAGCAATCTCACTTTGCAAAGATGGAAAAAGTTAGAATCATTTCTTTTGGAGAGACACTTCGAAATTAGTGTTTTCTGACATTAAAACCTGGAGTGAAATGTATTACTAAAAAATGAATTACTTTATTGATTAGATTAGAACCTAAAATCCAATCGAGGTAATGACACTGACTTAAGAGGTGCAACTCTAGATTTGGAGCAGACGAGCCTAACATAATGTTTTCCACCAGTATCTGTAGATCTTACGTATATAACTGAACTATAAGCTGCCTCAGAACTGTCACAAAAACAGTGTAATTCTATTTCAGTGGGGCTTTCACAAATAATCCTTCTATTAATTCTGAGTTTTTCTAACTCTCCAATTTCACCCCTTAACCGAACCCAAGATGATTGAAGGGCTGCAGGAAGTGATTCGTCCCACCCCAAATTCATCTGCCAAATGGTTTGAATGATTAATTTTGCCCTTACAATTACCGCACTTACTAGTCCCAAAGGATCGAAGATTTGTGACACAATCGAAAGTGTTGCTCTCTTCGTGACTCTAGAACCATAGGAATTTGAAGAACTTTTATAATGCAAAAAATCCCCCTCAGAATTCCACCAAAGACCCAAAGCTCTTGTAGTACTTTCTTGTGATAAATAGTGCTCTATATCAATGTGGCTATAAGTTTCATTATTGAGAACTTCTTTATTATTTGAAGTCTATTTTCTCAGAGTGAAACAACCTGTAGTCGAAACATTACTCACCCCTACCTTCAATTGCCTGACCCGGAGACTAGATCATCCATATCAAAATCCTTTATTATTGCTTGACTTTCTGTGGAAAATGTATCATTATTTCTCCTTTCTAATTCTAGCAAACAACGAACAGCTAAAAAACTAGAAGAACTTAAACCATGAGTAATGGTATGTAGCCTATAAGAATCGATAGAATCCTCTTTTGAAAATCGCCAAATGATTCTTTGTAAATCGCGATGTTCTTCACAAATCAGAACTTGACGATACATTTTCGATACATCTGCCATTATAGCTACATTATGTTTTCTGAACCGCGCCAAAATATTGAATAAATTATCTTGTAACTTAGGCCCTATCATAAGTGTGTCGTTTAATGATATTCCTGAATCTGCAATTGCTGACACATCGAAAACAACCCTGCATTTATTAGTGATAGATGATTCCTTGAAACCCCGTGATACAAAGTAATAAATGGGAATATCCTTATTATAAATTTTTTCCGATTTTTCTGTTTTAGTCATATGACCTATTTCAATATATTCTTTTTTAAAATCTTGGTATTGCTGCCGAATATTACTATCCCTTTCCAGTTTTTTCTCCATATATTCAAACCTACTTCAGGCAGTACCAAATTATTTCCCCAATGTTTTTATATTGTCTTTAATCGGTGAACTCACTATAAATCTGCCGTCTTCGTTGCGTTTCATGGTATTTTCAAATATTTTTTCGCATACATTTTCCTCTGAGGAATAAGAAGATACATTTGGACATTCATCCAACCACCAAAACCGTTCTAAGTGTTCTTCTAAAGTTTTATTTTCAGAAAAATTACAAAGTTTCAATCAACCTTGTTTGCTCAAGCCTGATATTGGACCAGAGACCACCCAAACAAATTTTGTTTTTTGGATAAGAGGTCCGTTTTTGTTTAATTTAATTTGTCCTAAACAAAGTAAATCCCAGAACATAGAAGGGTCCAGTAACAAATCTATTTTATTTGCCCTTCCGTTAGTGTAATCGGCCAATGGAATATTTTCTGGTAAGTATATTAGATATCCTAACATTAATATTGTAACTTCTCCGATATTTTATCAATCACCAAAAAGTGCGTCTCAACCTGGTAATTATTACACATTGAATGTATAACTGCCTTCACCGAATTAGTAATATAAGTTGTCCCTATTCCTATTGTTTTCGCCGGTAAGTTTATACATTCCTTACTGATGAAATACGATTGACCAGTGCAGTGGATAACAAAATTTGCATCGAAAATTCATTATCCTGATCATAATCAGATTTGAAACTTTGATGACTGGTACCTTGAGTATCATCCATTATATTAGATACAGTTTCTTTTGCCCTTGAACTTACTTCATTTTTTCATTTGTTTTCCCCTGTGGTATCGACCGAACTCGATGCATTTTACTGTACTGAATATAGTATAATATTATGTCTACGACCACATGTTGAACAACCCTTCATAGTACAATTTTCTAGGACATGACCTGGCTTCGAACAATTCCAACGAAGCTTGGCTTATTCGACAATGTCTCTTTCTTCAGTAGAAGACATATTTTTGTAATTTCTTGCAAAAATAGAGATAGTGAGGAACTTTACAAACCGAACAAGATCTTGCCGAAGTGAAGAATGTACCCTTTGAAATATTTTGTTTCTCTACACGACTCTTTTTTTCGAATGATTTCCTAAACCCTTATGTGAATGATATATTGATTCTAACATATTACATTCCTTTTCTAAAAATGGAAGTGATTCTTCGATGATAGGAAAACTATCCACCGCTGACTTACTTGTTTCCTTCTGCCAATCCTTTTTTGTAGTTATATTTTTGCTAATCCACCGATTGATTCAAATATTTCAGAGCTCGCATGTCCGTTTTGATAACATCCACGAATTTTCTGATTTCAGTGAATGATTGCCTATTCATTTGAGTAAAATTAATAAATGAATCTAAATGACTTACAATCTTCTTTTTATTTTCATATCGAGTTTTCAATAAGACCCAAGCCTCTATATAATTTTCTTCGGATACCTCAAGGAATCGTATTACCTCAGCTGCATCACCTTCAAGAGCATTTTTTGAATAATAATTTTTTTGCCATTTCTATGAACCCCTTGAAATGTCAAATGAATTTGTTGGTAACGAACTACACAACTCAACACATTTCCTTATTGATGAATTGAACCGATCCCCTGTATTGTAGCCTTACCGACCTCCAATATCCAATGTTTTTTTTTTTTTTTTATGTTCTGGTTCCCACGAAAAGGAATATCCTGTAATGTTCAGAGAACATCGTGGGAACCTAGGGAAAGAAGGTAGGAGTTGGTGTTCTTCTTAAATTTCTGGAGGTTGTATGCCTCGGGGAACACCTCCCTAGGCAATGAGTTCCAAAGCCTCGCTGTTCGTTGGATGAACGAGTCTTTGGAAAGTGATGTTCTGCAGGTCTACAAAGTGACCACGAAGGGGTGTGATGACTGAACTTGACGGGTTAGTCTCGAAGAGACTGCCAAAGCAGGAACGATTGTTGATATTTCAGAAGAGCATCGCCCATGAAAATATCTATAAAATAGAGACAAATCGCCAACTTTTCTACGGTGTTCCAGACAAGTGAGCGAGTTTGTAAGCGAGGCATCACCGACGAGACGAATTGCCCTTTTTTGGACAGAATCCAATAGCCTCAGGATATGTTTAGGTGCCGCACTCCAAATATGGGAACAGTATTCCAGGACAGGTCGGATCTGTGCCTTATAGATCATAAGCAGCTGACTGGGGGTGAAATAGCTCTTGGCACGAAACAGAAAACCAAGTTTTTGGGATGCACTTTTGGCAATGGACCTCACGTGATTTTCCCAGGAAAGGTTATTGCTGATAGTAATACCAAGCATCGATATGGATGGCTTCAGTGGTATGGTTACTCCTGACAAAGTTATGTTAGGCACAGTAAGATCGGCTTTTCTAGAGAAAAGACATGCTTGTGTTTTGTTTGCATTGAATTCTACCAAGTTATTAGATCCCCATTCGAGAATTGTTGCTGAGTCCATATTTATATTATTAACATTTCTTCCTCGTTCATTTCTGGTTTCACGGGCTGATATAGGAGCCCTGGAAGAGAAAGCGGTATGGAGGGTACTGTCATCGGCAAAGCTGTGTACTGGACATGAAGTTGCTTTCAACAGGTCGTTGATGTGAAGTAGAAATAGTGTTGGTGCGAGAATGGATCCTTGCGGAACACCAGCATTTATGAGTAGAGTGTCAGAGGAAACTCCATCGACCACTACATGGAGAGACCTGTTTGAGAGAAAACTAGCAAGCAGAGAACACAGCTGAGGGGGCAAGCCATAAGACGGAAGCTTGGCGAGGAGTCCCTGGTGCCAAACTCGATCGAACGCCTTGGAGATATCTAATGCCACAGCTGAAGTTTCTCCATACTTTTCAATAGATAGCTGCCATATATGTGGGACGTAAGCGAGCAGGTCACCAGTTGATCTCTGATGGCGGAAGCCATATTGCCTATCGTTGACAATTCCTGAGTCTTCCAGATATTTCATGAGCTCGATGTTGATGGCTTTTTCCATGACCTTTGAAATAATAGATAGCAGTGCGATGGGTCTGTAGTTGCTAGGTAGGGCCTTTTTGCCTTTTTTAGGGACTGGCTGTACTCTTGCAATTTTCCAATTGGACGGAAGTACCCCCAAATTGTAAGAGTGGTTGAATAACTTGCAAAGAACAGGTGTTAGTTCGGGGGCACATTTCTTGAGAACAATCGGCGGGATTCCGTCAGATCCACAGGCTTTATTGGTGTTGAGACCCAGCAAAATCTTTCTGATAGTACGTTGGCGAAAGGTCATCTCGGGCATGTGACTGTCAATAGGTGTAATGTTCGGGGGTTGTTTTCCCGATGAATCCAGAGTGGAATTTCCAGCAAATAGGTGCGCAAAGATATTGGCTTTTTCCTGGGCAGTCGTTGCTAGTGTTCCATCTTCTTTGGTTAGGGGAGGAAATGAGCTGGGAGTGAAGTTTCTTCCCACAGCTTTGGCGAAAGACCAAAATGAACGGGATCCGTTAGGACATTCAGCAAGTTTTGATCTTATTTTGGCTTTGTTTGGCATCTTTTGAGCATTCTATTGTCTCTTTACATATGCCTCTAGCCTCGACATATGCTGCTCTGGTCTCAGGGCCCGGATTTTTTAGCCATCGATGGTATGCTGCATGTTTGGAAGCCACAGCTCTAGAGCAGTTTCTGTTAAACCAGGTCTTATCGGATGATGTTCTTCTTTCGGTATTCGGTATGTAAGTTTGCATTCCCAACATGATGATTTCAGAAATTGTCTCAGCACATCGTGTTGGATCTACTGAAGAGAAACAAACTCTCTTCCATGGAAACGCTGAGATAAACATACGAAGACCTTCCCAGTCGGCCGAATTGTAATGCCACATGAGACGGGTGGTATTGTGCAGCTCGATGGTAAATGGAAAGAGCATGTTGTGGAGATGAGGGTGTGGTCAGGTTCCAAGTGGGCACAAACTTCTATTCTATACGGGTCAGGATTGGTGGTGAGAAAAGATCTAGTGTATTGGCAGACTGGTTGTTGACATCAGGGATGCGGGTTGGTAGCTCGACCAGTTGTTCTAGACCATGAGTGATGGCGAAGGCCTCGGCTTGACGACCTGCATCATCTGTTTTGTTAGAAATTTGAGCCAGGCAGCGTTATGTACATTAAAGTCTCCCACGATTATGGTTTCAGCTGTTGGATGGTTCTCCTGAATGAAGTCCAGTTTGAGTGATAAAAACTCAAAGAGGTCGTTATATGAAGGTTCATTAGGTGATAGGTAAAGGCAGCAGAGGAACTTAGTCAGTTTGGTATCAGATAGCTTGAACCACATCACATCAAAGTCTTTCGGTTCCAAACTCTCTTCACGCTGGCATGAAAGGTTAGCCTTGGCGTAAAGGCAAACTCCACCTTTGAACCTGAATCGAGAATGGAGTTCGTAACCAGGACAAAGCATATGGACCTTGTTGGTGGACGAGTTTACTTGTGTTTCTGTTAGAGCCAGAATATCCGGTTTTTCCGTCTGTAGGTGATGGTGGACGTCATTGATGTTCTTGTTGAGTCCGCGGATGTTGCAAAAATTAATTTTTAATGTTGAGTCCCCTCGAGTACCTCTCGCCCGGAAATCCGAATGGAGAGGTATTTTACTTCCGGAGTGTTTTACTCTAGGAGACTTCATCATTATGTCTTGACTCCTCGTGGTCCCGGAACTACGCCACTGGAGTTCAGTTCCAATCTACTTGACCTCTTCATTCTGCTGCCCTGCCGCAGGTCCCGAAGATGTTTTACAAAAGTTCCGTCTCCTTCTAGAAATGGTTTTCCTTCTCCTTACAGTAATTCTTCCCCAAAGATGACAACATGACAATTTGGATCATCTACTTTCACAATTGACTTCTCAATGGACTATATTTCTATTTTCCCGAATCCTACGAAGACCAATCCGTCTCGACATGACCAATGTTTTGGGATATACCCAAGGTGTTCTCAATAAACTTCTGGATATAATTTACAAAATAAAATTTATTATTTCTGGAAAGATACTTTCAATTTTATTACTCATATTCTTGTTATTTCACATTACCAGGAACAGCTGGCGATTGAAACTAAAATTAATAATACAGAGTTTGATATACAACCGAACATTGAACAATAAGAAAACTACACCAGCGACCAACCCCCGTAAAATGGCAAAATGGAAGGATTTGTAAGATCTGACCGTATTCCTTGAGAGGGCAGAACAATTAAAATTTGTCGATCAACCTGAGGAAAGCGATGATGACTATGTCAATGACCCAACAACAGACGTGGGGAATAGTGGCATGAGTCCAAAGTTAAATTCAATTGTTTTTCTTGTTATGTGACTTGTTTCGAAATGAAAATATTTGTATGTGTTATTTTTTGGTGAATGAAATAACTATCTGCCTGATCAGGACTAATCATTTTCAATATGAGATGAAAATTATTCGAAAATGAAATTGCAAAGTACTACTTTTTCATTTCCATTCGGTTCAATGGAAAAAAAGTAGAAAACTCCATTGGTATCGATAATTTAACAAATTCGATATGAGAAACCCTGAAAGATGAAAATTATTCAAAAATAAAATTGCAAAGTACTACTTTTTTATTTTCATTTGGTTCAATGGAAAAAAGAAAAGTAGGAAACTCCATTGGTATCGATCAATGAAAAAATTCGATATGAAAAAAATATTTTTTCGAAAATTAAAAATCTGCACAATAATGAAGTTATTTTCTATTAGATATTACAAAAAAAAACTTCATTATTATCGTACATTTTTGAATTTTCAGAAAAATATTTATATTTGATATTCAATTGAGAATGTTTTCCTTTTCAAATTGCTACAACGTGCTTCATGTGCGATACTTACGTCGAAGGACCAGGTAAGTTGCACACCTATTCTTGTAAGGTAGGTACCTAGTACATAATAACCTTAGTTATGTAAAAATTGATTTTACTTGTAGAATATTTCATTTCAGTTTATTCTTCGATTTTGATTGGAATGATGTGAGCATTGATGGTATTTAACGGCAAATTGATACCACAAGTTTTGTGTGCGTACACACATCAAAGGTCCAGGTGATTCACGTTAGGTACCCACTACGTACATGATGAGTAAGGCCCGGAATTGTATGCAGATCTACATAATATTCCAAAAACATGATTTGATATCTTCACGAAACACCTCATTCTAAATCTTTCGACAAATTTGTATGTTGCACATTTTTGCATTTTGCTCAGCAGCATGCCTCAACTGCCAAAGCAACTGTCTTGATCTCCATCAACGAGAATGAAGAAAAAGAACCCGATCACGTTGGAATTTCCTTGGAGGATTCATTTCCCTGTTCAAGTGGTGTGGGGTGAGTCCCCATAAACTATTCCCCCCTCTCAACAAGATTAATTTCAAGTACCTATATACTATGATTGATCGGTCTATTTCCTTTTAAACTAACTAATATGTGAATAAAAGTAGTTCAAACCATAATATGTTGTGGCTTTTCCCACTGTTTGGAGTGTAGCTACTCATTCTTATACCATGAGTAACAACTAACAGCAATAAATGGATAAAAAATGCCACATGAATTCAATAAAATTTAGGTACTGAATTCAAGTAATGAATCTATTACATTACAGCAAACAATCTAGAAATCGATTGTTTCAGCTGTGCATGTAGAGCTGTTATGTTATTATATAATTTTGTTGGCTTTCAAAAAAGTTTTCGAGTTATAAGCAAAAAAAAAAAACAAAAAACCCCATATTTAAGACCTTTTGAAAGCCCTCCTGCACTTGGCTCACCAACTAAACTTTTTTAATTCTTAAAACCAACCCTATAAAAAGTTCTGCCCCACTCCATAATCATTCGTTGACTGTATTATAGTATGAATATCAATAATTGATATTCAAATGGAAAATGAATTTCAAAATGGAACGGCTAAACATAAGACCAATACAGATATAATAACGTTATAGGAAAATATCTTAATGTTACAGCAACTGGTAAACTAGATGAAAAATCATGAACTAATTCACTATCTCAAGATGATAAGGTCGAAAAAGTACGAAGGTAAGAGAAGGGTTCCAGTGGAATTTCCGTATTTGAAGCATCTGAAAGTTACGAAAACCCCATTGACAAGTGCAAATGCAAAAATTCGATTTCTGCTTCACTTTGTGGAAAATCATACTAAAACTGAACAAAGAGTCCACCACACTTTTCAAAGAGACAAAAATAGAATAGGAAGTTTTTGCTACCATTTTCCATTTGTTTCCAGAACCTGCAGGAAAATAAGATATTTTCGATCTTATAATCCATTATTGCCCGATTATTTTACAAGAATTGGGGAGTTGATTCTTGTATCCAATTTCTATCTAAAAATTGAGGTTATTATAGCTTCATGTGAAATTACCAGGGATTCCTTTATATCATGTTATGTGTATTAGTTTTGACATTTTCCGGATTATTTAGGTTTTCCCTGAGTTCTTCACCATACTTCGGCCAGTTGTTTTTTCTGGGATTCCGACACATTTTATCCAGTTCACTGATGTTGTCAATCTCCAGATAGTTGGGTCAGTGATCAGAGTTTGATGGCCAGTACTTCCAGGCTACTGAGCAATACATCCTAGTGTTGATTTACATTTTAAGTTTGTGTCGGTACTTCCCCACATTGTGTTGTGTGCGTTTTCATCGATGATTAGCTCGCAGTATTGAACCAATTCCTTCACTTTTTCTAATGGAGGAGGAACTGGAGAGCCATGAGACACATTGGCAGAGGCCATGGCAATGCCCCTCTTCACTGTATTGAAAGGAATAAGGTATTTTGTTCTTTTTTATGTGCGAATTGGTGCTTGAAATTAGCTCGTCTTTGACATTTGAAAAATTCCAATTCGTGTTCGAGGAGCAATTTGTCATCAAAAGGCGACCTTTCTTGAAACCAATCGAAGAAAGGAATGGGTTATGGAGGAAAACTCCCAGATAATCAACTTTTTATGAGAAAAATATTTGAACTGACCTGAGTGATATCCTACTTTTTGATAGTTTTATAATTTGGGGTGAGCTGAACAGAGTTTCGAATGTTTTGTAAACAACTGTTTTGTATTATCTTTATCTATGGAAAATAAATTATCCCTTTCCTTTTAACAACCGAATGTACATAACTGATGCATAATAGTGCGTTTTATGTCGGTAAATGAGTAGATACAAATAAATTACACAAATATAAGTGCTATTTGTTATAATTTTTTGGAAATATATATATATATATATATATATATATATATATATATATATATATATATATATATATATATATATATATATATGATAAGCCACGTAATTACAGAGAAACTTTCTACGATGCAAAACAATCCTGTATGCCTAACATGTCAAGAAGTCGGACATATGTCATATCGTTGCCCAAATAGGAATACCTTTCAAAATAAGAGATTAAATGATTCAGGAAAATGGTTTTCCAACCACGCTAATGGAAAACGATTCCAAAAATATGGAAAAATAAATAAACATAGAAAAGAATTTTCTAACAATTCGAAAGAGAATAGATTTCGATCTCAGGGGAGCAGGAATGAACGAGGACATACAGGAAATGGTTATCGAAATTTTAGGAGAATAAATTATAGAAAGCAAAAGAAATTGGAAATGACAGAAAATGGAAAACATAGATAAAAAAGAAAAGAAGAGAATATGAAAATAGAAAGAGGAAAATATACTAATCGACGATGAACAGAAAAAAGTAATTAGTTTGGAAGTAGCAGGAATTTTGAGGCATATATCCATAGATATGAGATCTCAAGTGTCAGTGGTTCATATAAATATTGTTAGAGGTATGAAATTAAATTATGATTTGCCGTATCACCTCAGAAATGGACAAGGAAATTTCACTCATCATATTGGCTCGGTTATATTGCCAATCAAAGTAAAGGAAGGAAAAATTATTGAAAATGAATTTTTAATAGTTGAAAATGATCATGGTAGTACTGAAATAACACTGGGATTAGATTTTTTACGAAAATATAACGTGCAAATTGATTGGAGCAAAAATCAAATGTATTTATTAGGGGAAAGTATCGAGTTGAGAAAGAAAATCCAACACATATGCCAAACGAATCGGGATGACCAACAGAGAGAGTTGAAAAATAGATTTGAAGAGGTAGAAAAACGATTGAGAGACGTCACTACCATGATGGGAGATTTGATGGAACGGAATTCTGTAGAAAAACTAGAATTGAAGAGGGAGGCCGCCCAAATCAATCCGCAAGTATTCCTAAACAGAGTTTCATGTCGTGTT
>JAFIRS010006961.1:0-29796 GCA_018342105.1 Gonioctena quinquepunctata | reverse complement strand
GGAGCATTTTTTGATCATGTGCACGCATTCCCCAAATGGAACATGAATTCGTCCTATGTGCTAATGTTCTATTTTTAATTGAGACGAGGTATTACTTCCATTCTTTATGAAAATTAGGGGGGGAAATGATGGTGAGACATCATCCCATTACCAATTTTCGGAAAGGGGCATAAATTTCGCTTGATGAACGCCCCCCGAACTCGAGAAACGTTTTTACCCCCGCACGAACCCTAATGGAAACAAAAAGAACTGAGGGCCCATCTTTTGGGCAGTAAACGAATGCCACTCTCCCCCCTTTTTAGGATGTATGGATGTATCCCAAAAATAAAATAACGTTAGGTGGACGAAGGGCCCACCTTGAAAATCAATATGCCCCAATTCTCTAAATACTATGACGATCGTCATGTTGATATGAGTCACTTGATCTTTAAAAAACGGAAGGGTTTAGTGGATATGAATGCCAGGAAAAATAAATATGTGTCCTCTCCTTGATTGTTTTCAAATATACATACTCAACAAATCAATAGCCCTATTACGGGTCCAACCCCGGATGAATCATCGCAGTTTTGTCGGAGATTTAAAAAAATCAATAGCCCCATGTTGGCTCAAGGCTATGCAAAAACCCCTTGATGAATCATCGCAGGGTTAGGGGGAGAAAAATTTGAAAGTAAGCTGTGACGCTGATGCTAGTTCGAAGGTTATGCACCACAACTCATGCATACTGAAATGAATGCGCGATCCCTTTCCCATCGAATTCGATTTCATAATACACATACGCAGTGTCCAAGGTCAGATGAATCATCACAGAGTTGTCGGAGACTCTAAAAAATCAATAGACCCGAAGGCTATGCAAACACCCCCATTGATGAATCCATCGCAGTGGTTAGGGTGCAACAAATCAATAGTCCTATTACGCAGTGTCCAAGGTCATGATGAATCATCACAGAGTTGTCGGAGACTCTAAAAAATCAATAGACCCGTGTTGGCTCGAAGGTTTTGAAAAACACCCCCCCCCCATTGATGAATCATCGCAGGTGGTTAGGGGGATTGAAGAATATGAAAAGTAAGCTGTGACGCTGATGCTTGTTCGAAGGTTATGCACCACACCTCATGCATACTGAATGAATGCGCGATCCCTTTCCCATCGACTAGCGTTACAAGGTCAACGAGAAATGAATCCCCAAGGTCATGCAAACACCCCGCTATCTATCACCAGGGCACTTCAATGTCAATGATACACGACCTCCAACCTCCCCATCTCAAGGTTACAGTGGGGGGGTCAAATCAAATGCAATGGGCTGCAGTTGGGGGGGCTCGAGGGTCAAGGTCATGGGGAGGGGGGTCAAGGTCATGGGGAGGGGGGGGTACCCTGAAACCGGCTCAAAACCACTACTGTTGGTGACCATTCCATTCCCCACTCATATAGATTGCAGCATTTGTAAACTATTAATACAGGAATTTCAATACTTTTGAGAAATGATTTTCATTATCCATTTATAGAATGTCTATATCAACATATTTTCTCAAGAAAAAAAGGCACATTAGGAAAGAAATGACAGCCTATAAAATTTGGAAAGTTAAATCTTGTTGAGTGGACTTTTTTTACATTGAATACATTGAGAGTTGATATATCATTGAGTGCATCTGCAGTTGTAAGTAATGGAAAGTTCATTCTACATTCCATACAATTGGACACTACTGTTGAAAAGCTATTTAGTGACAAACAAGATTTTGGTAAAGTGTGGTATAAAGTTGCAGGCTCTCTCTTTTTTGTGAGTTCTGCTATCATTTAGCTGTCCCTCAATGTTCGTATATCAATCTGATGAAATCGAATTCAATAATAAATATGCTTGAAACATTTTGAAATACCATAACTTCATGATAAAAAAGTGGAATAAGATAATTAATTTTTAGGAGAAAATACTGTGCACAGGGAAACTGAAGTTCAAAATGTCAACACTGCAAATTTAGTATTTCTGCTAGATCCTTCCTGTAGATAAGGAAACCTGATGCGAAACAGAAAGGGTCACTCATCATTCGCAGCCTACAAGCACATTAGAATTATATGAGGTAAAAATTTATTTCTGTATACTTATGGATTATAATTCATAATTGTGGAGGTTCTGCTGGAATTCACAAATTATTGGAGTTGTATTTTTTAAAATTGGATTCAAAAACTGCCTTCAGTATGCCTTATTCAATGCATCTATTTCTTGTGACAGATAACTTTGCATCACTGTGAAACAAAGTATCCACTTGAAGATAGCAAAAGTGAAGGTTTCTAACGAGCAATGAAAAAGCCAATAAGAGATATCAAAAAGATTCATAACTACAGGTTGATATAAGGGAAATGAATATGACTCATATTTAGTTTAGTTGAAGTAAATATGTTCCTTTTGAAATGACCAATCTATTTGTATGTTGTCTTGTCTGTTTGTAAGGCGATTAGGTGCAAATCACACAGGGACGGTGGTGGCGAGGGACTGGCGCGGTGCAGACGTGGAGTAAACTTGGTGTGCTCAATAAACACAGAAGGGATACCGACGTTTGTCATTCGTCAGTTACCTACTTGTGAAGCAAAGTGAAAATGCTCTCTTAAGGAGAAGGTGACCTGTTGGACCTTGTGAATTTATGTAACATATAAAAGAAAAGGATATACTGGGTACATCGTTCGTGGTTAGATAAAGGAAAACTAGTGGTTTGTTCAAAGTTATGCGGAAGCTCAACATGAACCCTGAATGTTTTCAAAGTCATACAGTTGCACTTCTTGGTAGAACTCTATTTCAAATTTGTAGAACTCTATTTCAAATTTAATAGCAAAATATTCAATAATTAATTAGCACTATCGATTTGCATTGAGAAAGTTAGGAACTAATACCTATGTTAGGAACAATTTAACTCATTTTTGATAAATTGTATTTTCTAGTAATTCCGTAATCCAGTATGCAATAAATATGATTGAAAATAATATGAAATATGCAATTGTTTAAAATGTAATACAATATCACAGAAAATGGACTAAAAATAGCGTCGATTTGAACTTTTATGTTTGTCATGATCACAAAACGCTGTAGTAGAATGACAGATGAGTGCAATAAACATTTTATTGCACTAATGCAATAAAGAACCAGTTTTTTCAACATATATAGTTCAATAAAGTTTTGGTTTTTGCATAAACGTAGAAAAATAATAATTCCCGTGAAAAAAATGTAGAAAAAATCGAATTCCAGTTTCATATATTTCATTTGGGATAACTATGTTTTCATTGGATTCTTATTTCTAGCTGATATACACTTTCATCATGACAGGGTGGCCTGATATATTATACTCAGCATAATATAATTTACCCCACACAAATAATATTCAAACTCATAATATTTCAAATTGATATGAAATGTCAAAAATTAGTATTCAAATAAGTGATTCATGAATAATTTTTCATTTAATATTGATTTATATTTGTTGAAGGTATGAATGAAGAACAACTTTTCAATCATTCCCATCGAAACTTTACTAGGTACATTTTTGTTTTATATTTCACTTGACACAGTGTGGAAATTAATCATTCTTGAAATTTTCAGGAGGCAAATTCCGCATATGAAATAAAATTCAGCATATCTAGGGAAAATTCAGTATTTCTGTGTCCTGTTGGTGGATGAAGAAAAGCCAATACGTCCTTGACAACACAGGATCATTTGAGGTATATTTTGTCATACACTACTGGGTGATAATTTATAGTTGTAGAGGTTCTCAAAATGACTTATTTTTACCACATTTATATTAGCTCGCTTTCGTGTCTGTTCGGTACAAATCTTGCAATCGATTTTAAACTAACTTCCTGATGAGTTTTAAAACTTCAGACATAGCTCAGAACTATATGACAATGCAATATTAAGTTGCTTTCTTGTCTGTATGTCTGTAGAACGTTTACGGAACAAAAAGTGAGGTTAGGATTACACAATATCTCCATAGCACCAACAGAATAATCGATGAGTCAATGAGCACCGAATTTAACTGCCTTCCAAATAGTCACTCAATGTAACAACTAAATGAATTACAAATAAATTAATAAATAACCTACTAAACATCGTTAGAATACAGAAAATAGTATGACACATACATTTCCCTGAAATTGAAAACAAGCAAATTAAAGGGTTCATTTTATGTATTTTACCATGTTTATATTAACTCGCTTTCGTTGTCTGTTCCTTTCGGTACAAATCTTGTAATAATAATAGCAATCCATTTTAAACTAACTTCCCGATGGATATTGATCTTCAAACATAGCTCAATACTGGAAACAATGCAATATCAACTCGCTTACATGTCTGTCTGTTTGTCTGTAATAATAATAATAGTAAAGAGCAATCGATTTTAAACTAAATGAAATAAACCCGAAATTTGCCATATGTCTCTGTCATCATCTCATTAAGATGTCTTTTTAGTCCGTTTTATAAACGTGGTATATTAAAAAAATATATCTAAATTTCTGGTTGCGTTCAATAATTATTGGAATTGTTTTTTTTAATATTTAGTGGTTAATCGATCTTCACCTCATTTGATACACATATTGCATATGCCAAATATATTTGCATCACATCAAAATAATGATTCACCTAGATGTATAATCATTTACAGCTTCTACTATAAAAATCTCTTCTGAACATTTTGTCCTATTGAGTATGTAATAAAAAGTATATATTTATCAAATTCTTGATGGAAAACCACTCTTAGATTGAAATGTATGTAATTTTTTTCTTGAAATATGATTTTCTAAAGTTTTTACTCTGAATGAGTTTTTGGTGTTCTTCTCTGACAGGTGAAACCTTAAATTTCAATTGAAATGAAATTTGGGGTATTTCTTGTTGTCTGAATGGAAGTCATTAATTTTTTTTGTACATTGTTGGAGTTTTTCTTAAAAAAAAATATATCAGAATCAAAAATATATATATATATATATATATATTTTATAATTTCTTGACCACATGTTTATTTTCTTTGTTTTCTCGAAATAAGGGCCATAGTCAGTATATGTATTTTTTATTTGATACGACTTTCAACAAACATTGTTTATGTCATCTTCAGGTAAATTCTTAAAAATAATGTAAAACATCTAAAGTTAAAAACATAATACGTTACATAACATCAAACAAATATGATTAAAATTCAAAGAGACGTTCAAAACTTACAATATAATTTAACAGTTATTCTTTCAATATTTCGTGTTCATGTTGAAAAGGGAAACATTCTCAATTGAATATTAAATAGAAAGATTCTTCTGTAAAGTAAAAATCCACAATAAAAATTAAGTTATTTTTGTGAATGTTTGATAAAACAATCTTCGGCTAAGCCACGTGAATTGAACTCCATCTGATAGATATTCTGAAAGGACTCTAACTCAATGAGTTCTTAATTAAGACTGGAATAGAAAATCAAATAAGTATCTGAATAAAAATGCAAATTTTCAATTTCAGATTTGTTTTTTTGTGTTAGGGTCCTTTCAGAATATATATCAGATGGAGTTCAATGTCCAGCGTGGCTTTAGCCGGGAAAGTAGTTGTTTTCTGTTGGACATTTTTATCGTGGATTTTTCAATTCATAGAAAAGACTTTCTATTCAATTGAGAATGTTTCCCTTTTCAACATGAATACCCCACAAGGGGTTATCTTGAACGATGGAAGATAGTGACTAATGTTTATCTTTCAGTCGCAGATGATTCCACATCTGATTTCATGAACATCCTGTTCATAGTTTCAAACAAATCAATTCGTTTTCATATTTCACAATTGGAATGAACATTGTTGAATATCTGAGATTGCTAGTATCGAGTTTGTTTTTATCTGTTATCGTTTTTTCCCATTTTTTTTAAATACATTGGAGTGTTTGACATATTCAGTTGTAGTATGTGCTGGGCTCTATTGTTATAATTTATGCAAGACTTTTTCGTGTCAAAATGTAAAGATCAGTTTATTTTCATTACTATTTTTTTCTTTTGTCAAAATTTCAACCTTGTCAAAATCGAATTTACGTTGATTTTCCTTTTCATGTTTAGACAATGCTGTGATGTCTGATTTTAATCGTATTTGTTTGATGTTATGTAACGTATTCTGTTTTTAACTTTACATGTTTTACATTATTTTCAAGAATTTGGGTAGTAAGATCATTCTTGCAAACTTATTTTATTTTTCTTTACAGATCAAGGAAATTGAACCTTGCAGATACAGTTTAGTCAGAAGAGGAAAGAAGATAAAATGGCTGAAGATTTGAAATTGTAATGGGAATTCAATTCAACAGAAAATGTCGAAAACGAATGGAAAACTTGATATTATGTTATATAAAGATATAGATATTATATTATATAAAGATATACCAATGGATGATTGATGAACCTGGCTAAATATTTTTGAGGGTGGGTTATGATTTTTTTCGATGCACAAATATAAACTACTCCTTTGATGACCTGCAAATCAATCATCTCTTGGTATATCATTATATAGCCTTTCAGTAACACGTATACCAAATATTGACTTGGCAAAAAATGTTTATGGTGGGTTTAGATTTTTTCGAAATACAAGTATAAACTACCCCTTCGAGGACCTGCAAATCAATCATCTCTTGGTATATTATTATATAGCCTTCCAGTAATACATATATCAAAAATAACTTAGCTAAACATTTTTGAAGGTGGCTTTTGTTTTTTTTTAATATCGACAAGTATAAACTATCTCTTTGCCGGCCTGCAAATCAATCATGTCTTGGTAAATCATTAATAAGCATTAAAAGGAAAATATTTTTGTTTAATGAAAATATAATCAGGAAAATCTATACAAGTGTAGAAAGGGCAAACTAATTAGTTCACCCCGATAAGTTACTGCGTTCACCAAATTATATTTCCGATAGAAAAAATGATTCGATTTGTCGGTAACTTTTCGTTCCCTTAATATGCCTATACAAATAGTAAAAATTCAAAAGATTCATAGTTTTTGATTGACGTTTCGGGGACTATATCTGCCCCCGTTCTCAAAATCTTCTAAATCTCCTTTAATTGTTTGAATAATTTGGATTTTTTCTTGCAGTCTTTTTCGCTTTTTCAACTGATTTTCCTGATTATATTTTCATTTTCAGACTGTGGAAGGTTACCCAAAAAACATTATATATAGCCTTTCAGTAGTACATATTCCAAATATCCACTTGGCTAAACATATTTGAGGGTGCATTTTGAATTTTTATCTAAAAACATATCAAATATATCATGGTATATCATTCTTAAGTTTTTCATTTGTGTTGTGTTCGAATATTTTCTGTCAAATTGAATTCCCATTGCATTTCCAAGTCTTCTTCCATTCGATTTGGTTGAAAATTCGAAGGAATTTTGAATCACCCTGATGTCACTGATCATTTGGCCGCCAGATAAAAACGGCTGCCAGAAAATGGCCGCCAACTTCACACTGATCTGCTAAATAGGGCTTTTTGAATTAATGCAAAGTTGAATATAATCTAAATTTGTAATTCAGAATTTTTAATGACTCTGTTAATGAATTACAATGAAACGAGGAGCATAATTCCTCAATTACTTCTTATTAACTTTGAGATATCACTAAAAATGATATGAAGTTCCTTTTTTTTAAATAATCATTTTCATTTCAAATATATATATTATCCATAGGGATAAGGGATCAATCATGTTTTGGATACAATCCGCCAAAGGAAACTGTTGTTTTGTCCAATTAAATATTGAAATACATTTTTACAGGTTTTCTGAAAAACTCCAAAAAATATCTATAATATATAATAATAAAATATGATATTAAAATGCATTGGAAATGGAAGCCCCTCCTGTTGAATTGCAAGAGGTTCGGGCTCTCTACAGATTTTCCCAACATTTTTAATATGATCTTGGGTAAAAGTAATTCAAAATAAATTTAAATAACCTTGATGCATTACCCTTTCATCATTACTATTGAATTCTGATACAAATCACATTGAAATATTTATTTCAGTTGTATTATATATGTAATAGATTAAGATTATTTATGTTTCTTGGTTTTAATTAATAGATATTTTTTTTCAGACTTTGCTCATTATTCGAATAAAAAGCTTCGCCACATCTCTGTCTCGCTCTAGCATAGCCTGCAAAGCTTCTGAGCAAAATCATTCATTCTGACTTAATAACAACACATTTTCAACAAACACATCAACATTTTGAAAAGGTCTTTATGGAATCCTTCACATGACAGGAAGTATTGCCTTGAGTGTTCAAGAATTTGGTTTGGTTTGCTCATGCTAGCCTTTTCTGAAACTGGTTCTGGAATCCAATGGTTGTCTTGGAGTGGCTCCGAACTGGAAATATTAATAATAAAACACTATTTAAGTAGGTTCAATAAAATATAACTAGTGTGTGTTGTTTGGGAATAAAGAGAAAAAATGGTTTGAAAAAATCATCAATAAATATTCTTGGTGAAAAATATGTTGTCTATACCTATATTTAATATGTGTCATTATCATTTTTAGTTTGGGAATTAAATTGAATGCCCGAAAATCAATTGATTACAAAGGCGGTGCCATGAAAATAATTTTTTGAGATGAAAGAAGAAACCAAACATTCTCCAAACCTTTGTGTTCAGAGGAAACCAATTGTTTATTTATTTTTTTCATTAAGACTATTCGCTCCCCTCTTTCATATATTTTTTTCACTTTTATCCTTGTATCATGTTGCTCGCTAGATTTTCCAACTTACGAACGGTCACTTAAATTCAACTCTCTCAAACTACTAAGGAATATAATTTAAATTTCTGAGAAAGTGCTATGAATGCTAATTTATTATTTTCCACTTGGAAATCATGGTGACACGCAGTCGTGGATAGTCATAAAGTAAATTTTCCTCCTACAATCAATGAATCTTGTTTATTTAGTATATCTCTTGAAAGGGTATTGTGAGATTTTGTCAATTAATTGAGGAATTTATAAGCATTATTACATGTAATGTTGATCTATTTTACTAGTACCTCGGGTGTACCCCAAGGCTCGATACTGGGACCGTTGCTTTTTGTCATGTTCATTAATGATATCAATGACTATCTTGAAGGTACAAAATTTCTTCTATATGCAGATGACTTGAAAGTGTTTCTCAAAATAACATCAGTACAAGACACAAAAAAGTTCCAAGACATAATTGATGCAATCTGTAGGTACTGCGATGATAATGACCTATCACTAAATGAGTCGAAATGTAAAATAGTATCATACACTAGAAAAAAAATTGAAATAGTCGGAAACTATACCATCAATGATGTCGAGCTGGAATCTCTAGATAGAATCAAGGATCTGGGTGTTGTTTTTACTAAAACATTGTCGTTCAATGAACATATTAGCAGAATTAGCTTTGAGTGCTACATAAAACTCGGCTTCATCTTGAGATCAAGCATGATTTTAAATACCAAACATCTATAATACTATTTAATTCCTATGTAGATCTAAGTTAGAGTACTGCTGTATTATTTGGAACCCTGAGACCATAAAATATTCCGATATGCTTGAAAAAATTTAAAAAAAATTCTAAGATACATGCACTTCAAAAAATATGGAATATACCCATTGCGTATATCCTACGAAAACCAAAGAAGAGATTTTGAAATTATGACTTTGAGCGAACGACGTGAAATGATCCAGATTCTTTTCGTCTTTGATATCTTACACAACTTGATCAATGTACCTGATATACTGATGAACATTCACTTCAACGTACCAGACATAAGACTGAGAATCAGAAATAGCCCCTTCAAAATTCACAATTTAAGCGCCCCCATTAACAACTGCTTAGTCAGTGTTAACAACCTCTTGAGAACAGGAGAAATTGATTTCCTCAATATCTCTAAGACCTCACTACTCTCCCATTTGAGATACAACCAGGATAATATAAGTGCCTTGTGATGTTTGTACATTATTTTTAAATATTTTAATAGTTTTAATATTGTTTATATATGTATATATATATATATATATATATATATGTTTGTATCTGTATAATTGTTATACGTCGCTTCTGTATGTTTGTAATTTTCCAACTGATACATGTTATTAGACATAGTCTGTTTGTAATCAGTATAAATAAATAAATAAAATATTCAGCAATTGCAAATGATAATATTGTTTGGTTTAATACATTGAACTGTGAGAATTTTTCTTTTGAACTTCAATGAGTGCATATATTTCTCAACAACGAATAACTCAACTGTTCATTTTGAATATCAATTTCGTTTTCAGACTTTACTAGAATATAATCAATATGGGTTGCTTTTTTGGGGCTAAATTTCGATCATTTTTCACACGGTATTTTCGTACCTTTAAGTTATGTTTGTATTCATAACCTCCATAAGTTGGAAGACACATCGTATTGGTGTCCATAATCCTATGACTTTGAACGTTAAATTTGAGTTAAAAAAATACCTTTATTGACATAGGAAAGGTCGTCGTATCTCCTGAAGTAATTGGGAGCACAAAGTTTGTGCTCAGTGAGAGATTGTGCAAGTAGGTAACCCAAAATTGTGAAAATCGTTGGAGACTATAAATTTACCCAAAAATCAAACTATATATATATATATATATATATATATCACAATCGAAACTTTCAGGACCAGGCTTCGATTTGAACTCCAAAGAGTACTTCGAAAATGGAATATATTATGCGTCAACACATTCTAAGCTCTGTCGTTAATTCATATGAAGTGCAAACAAAATCCTTAGAATTAGTTATGGAAAATTATCGGAGAAAAAGTCCCACTTATTGATTCCATAAACTTTTAAAATGTGTTATATTAGCAATTTCACTCACCTGCTTTCGCTGCGCCAAAAAATTGACAGCCTGTGACTGACCACTGACCATACAAACACGATTCATTTCAATGAATACAAAACATTGGTAATTATAACTAAGTTTTGCAGAAATAACAATTCACGAATCATAACCTCAATCGGATTGAAAAGCATTCAAATTTTCCAATTGGTTGGGAGTTACATGTCCGTATTCCGCATCAGTGTGCAGGTTGCTTAAGGTTGGCGAATGCATTTTGTAATGGCCAAACAGATCCAATTCGTTGAACTATGTCAATTTGTCACCATCTATTGTGAAAAATTTGAAGTAGGACGCGAGAATCTCTACTAAAAAGTCTAAACAAAATCGAATCAGTACATACACCAGGGTTTCTAGGCATCTTATTCTGTACCATAGACGACTTTTGATTTTTGTGTTTACACGAAAAAAGTTTCGCGATAACTGCCCGGACTGTCCGTCGTACAGTAATCTGGCTTGGCCGAAAAACGGTCAAAAGTTGTTTTTTCGTTAATATAGAAATTTTTAAAAAACAAATTTTTTTGTTTTGCCCGGTATTGCCTCAGCATCACTTCAAACATATATTTCTCTTTCATATTCGTTCCGCGCAACTTATTACATTTTTGAGAATAAAAACATAATTTTTTCAAATGCTTATTTACAGCGATCAGATCGGATTTTGATGATTTTTTGTGCATGAAAAGCTAATTAACTGGAAATTGAAAAATCAGTACAGATTCATGACATTTTTGAAACACAGTATCGGTATAGGTAATTTTTTTTGATATCTTGATATGGTTGCTGCATATAAATGCAAAAAATTGTAGTCTGCAGGAAAATTAATGTTGACACAACACGAATTCATGAGAATATATATATATATATATATATATATATATATATATATACCTATTCACCCCTCGTTGCTACCTCCAAAATACATATATACCAAACGTACTTCCCTCATATATACCTTTCTTAGCTCCGATATCGGAGGTAACTACGAATCTCACATAATCTTTCACTACTGGTGATTACTATGCCATCTCTATCCATCTGCGAAAAAATGCATAGAGGTCATTCCGAGTGATGTATAACCTTAGATTCAGTCGCTGAGTTGAGCGATTTGCCACCAGCGCTAGTGTCGCTTTTATGCCGCGCAAATTGCCACACGTACTTCCCTCCTTACTCCTTAGCACATAAAATATGTGAAATACAGTTTTCCCGTTCTGGATTGCGCTTATTTCTTCCGAGAAAATTTAGGTTATATTTCTGATTTTGTGATTTTCGGCTGGATTTTTGTTCAATTTCGGTAATAAGTATGGTGTTTTTTGTGGTTGGAATTCATAGTTTTTATCAAACATTGAACATTTCAAGGTAGTGGATTGATTTTTGATTCATGGTTGAAATGTAGTGAAAATTATTATCTGGAGGTATAAGATTGTTAATACCTATGCAAAATTCAACAATTTGAGTTATGTGATTTATGGTCAGAATCTATTCAAAATTTGGATATGTGTTTTATCAGAATGCTTGGTATTCCTTCACGTAAACTGTTGAGTAAGTGTATTGGCTATCATTCGAAGGAAATAATTTATATACAGGGTGTTTCTTAATAACATGCTTATATTGAAGAAGGTTATTCGTTTGGCAATTTTGAGAAAAAACTTCATCTGACCTGAAGGTCTTAACTTTTGTTTTAAGAAAATAATTTTTATAACTTTGGTATGACTTTAGATATTTTTGTGAAACGTGTACGCATCTTCTATGCTCAAAAAGGCATTTTCTGCTGTATGACATAATTTTTCATTCTTGCCAGTGGCGTTCATGCGGGATTTTCACTGAATCATTTTAAAGAGAAATCCTCATTCCTTTACGAGCAAATCTGGTCTCTTGATATTTTTTAGTTTGACGTTCGCATAAAAAAATCAACTTTATTCATTTGCATCTTACGAGAAAAACCAATTCATGTAACTATAAACAACAATTTATTTAAGACAATAATTTTTAAACGGTAAAATTAGTTAATAAGTAACACCCTGTATATTCTCGAAATCACTGAAAGGTATGGATGGAAAATATATATAGGAATTGGAACAAGCCTTCATTTGAACACACTTGAGAGTTAAATATTTTTTTTGGTAGTTGGGTGATTTCAGTTAATATGATCTATCAGTGAATCTCATTAGTTGTTTTAATGAAAATCCATATCCGTTTATTTTTGATATTGTGAATGGGAACAGTCCTAATAGTTGTTTACTATGGTTTTACAGTACGTTTCTGGATAATGATGACGGATCCGAAGTTAGCCACATCCACAAGTACACTGAGAAAAATAAAATATCGATTATTTTACTTTCTCGTTTTCCGTTTTTTCACATAGGTTTTTATTTAGTTGGGGGCGTGAATATACTGAGATTTCCAGTTTCAACTGAGAGTGAGAATTTTTTTTCATACCGATGAATAAGTTCGATTTTAGAAGTGGAATGGTGGTGAAGTTATTTCAAATAATTCACAGACGCTCAAATGGCTTTGTACACCTTTCTGCTTCTTATATGTTATTGTTATAAGTGTTTCCTTCATCACTTATATGGCGCCAGAATTTGCCACGCCGCCAAAGGGGGTGAAAACAAGGGTTGATATAATTTGAAAATGGCTTTGTACATCTTTCTGCTATTTTTATTGCTTTATTTAACGTCGGCCTATTTCTGCGACCAGGGCTAAACACCGATGCCGGTGAGCACCTCCTCAACGGGAAATTTTGTCGAATCCTCTGTTATTTCAGAGGTAGGGTTCCTTAACGAGCTCAATATCTATAACGTCCCCTCCGAAGGACGGCATATCTATCGTCTTATCTCGGGCTCTTTCTGATAAGACGCCTGCATCTGCAAATAAGCTACTACGCTACAGTTGTTGGGGCGTTTTAACTCGCACCTTCCTTGTTGGGTCCACGTACTAAACGCACCTGATGTTGCTTGCTGGCCAGCAAAGGGGGGGGATGGAAGTTGTTATATTTTGAAAATTCACAGAGGCCACAAATGGCTTCATACACCTTCGTGCTTGATATACAATATTGATATTGGTCTTCTCTTCATCACGCCAGAATTTTCCAGGCCGTCGAAGGTGGTTGATATATTTTTAAAATTCACAAAGGCCACAAATGGCTTTGTAAACCTTTCTGCTTTTAATATTTATTTATTATCGGCCTTCTTTTCGTCTCTGATGGAATGCCAGAATATTTTTATTTTATATTGAAGCGATTTAATATATATCGACTTAAACTAGTTACGTCATCAATTTGTTTTAGGTATTTTGTATCATATATTATTCAATAAATATCTGAACAACTCCCACTCCCTTGTTCCACCTCATTTGCGAGTGTGGCAAACTATAACGTGGCACCGGTGTACAACTCCAATTATGTGCAAAACTTGTAGAAAGCCATTTGCGGCATCTGTGTATTTTCAAATTATATCAACCCCCATTCAACCCACTTTGACAGCCTGGAAAGTTCTGGCGCCATGTGAAAAATGAGGAAAAGGCCAACAACAATGACATATGCCAAGCACATCGGTTACAAAGTCATTTGTGGCGTCTGTGATTTTTTTAAATAACCTCACCACTATTCCACTTCCTCATATCGAACTTATTCATCAAGCTGATCAAATTTTCTCACCATCAGTTAAAACTGGAGATAATAGTATATTCACGTCCCTAACTGAATAAAAATCCATGTAAAAAAACGGAAGAGGAAAAAATCGAGATTTTATTTTTCTCAGTGTTCTTGTAGATGTGGCTAACTTCACACCCATTGATGACTATAACAGCCATATTTTTACTTATTTGTAATTTCTAATTACCTACTCTTCTCCATTTTTGGAAATGAGCGTACTAATTTCTAACGTTTTCATGCGAGTTAGTATTTTTTTGGAAATTCTCTGGAAAGTCTGAATATGAGTGTTAATGCAATATGATTATTATTATATATGTAAAAAAGAACAATAATGTTGATCGTTAGAGAATGGAAGTTATACTTGAATAAAATTCAAATCCTATTACAAATTGCACACATTAAATTTTCATGCGTGGTGTATTTATTCAACTTTCCGATTCAACTTGGTCTGCCTAAGAAGTTTCAACAATCAAGAAGCATGTTTTTATTAGACTAAATAACTGTAATAAAAGCAACAGTAAAGCAGGGTCTGCGTTTTTGTTGAACTATTTCAAATTTGTGAAACTTTGAACTTTATTCAAAATTTGTTATTAAATGAGATTAAAAATTAAATCTTCCACTTTATTCCATTGCCAATCAGTGTGAAGATAATAATATGATAATGGTTATTTAACTAGAATATATTTAGGTAAGTATATTGAAAAAAATCCTTTTTATATAAGCCGTGTACTAAAACTCATAAAATAAGTTTATGTCATCGCTGACAATGATTTAATTATTTTTTTGTTGAATTATTTGGTGTCAAAAAGCTTGTCGCACGAAGTGTTCATAAAGATAGGTACCAATTAATTTGATTGGGCAGTGATTGGTTGGTGAATAACAACTTGTCGAAGTATTAATTTTATTACAATTCGCGCGACAAGCTTTTCAAACTCAAATAATTCAACAAAAAACAATTGAATCATTGTCAGCTTAAATAAAAGCTTGTCTTTAGAAAGGTTTCTTATAAGTTATTTCATTTTTTGCTTTTTAGTTAGTTCGCCTTAATCCGTTGATTTCTAATAGAGCATCGTTATTACAAGGTCTCTTCCCTGTAAGTTTGGAGCTGAAAGAAATGATGATCTCCGACCCCACACATCAATTTTGAATAGAATCTGACCATAAACACAAAACTCTTTTGCCATCCTGAAGTCGCCATCTTGAATTTATAGATTTTGACAAAAAATTCATAATCTCCCAACCTGAAAACCCTACATACCAATTTTGAATAAAAGATTACCATAATCAGAAAAGTCTTCCTCCATCTTGGGGCCGACATCCTGAATTCATAAATGTTGACAAAAAATTCATAATCTCCTATCCCAAAAACCCCCGCTCACCAATTTTGAATCGAATATGACCATGATCACTAAACCCGTTCTCCGTATTGGGATCTTGAATTTATGAATTTTGACAAAAATTACATCATCTCCGACCCCGAAAACCCCGACATATCAATTTTGAACCGAATTGAACCATAATCACAAATTCCGCCATCATGGAGCCGCCATCTTAAATTTATGAATTTTGACAAAAAATTCATAATCTCCGACCTTGAAAACCCCCACATACCAAGTTTGAATCAAATCTGGCCATAATTATAAATGTCATCCGCCATCTTAGAGCCGCCATTTTGTTTTTTCTCTAACAAAAGTTCCATAATGCATTGTCACGGAATTATGAACACTCATCAAATTTCGAACTGATCGGACGACTAGAAGTCAGTCAAAATTCACTTAAAAGATTTGACCCAAACTAACAAATGAACTAACTAATGAGTGAAACTGAATAATAGCTTATGAAATAGAACATACTACCCTCCAATGAATGGCAATATAACTGGAGGTAACTTAGTTATCGAATCTTCATTTGCATATATCACTCGGAGGGAACAACGCATTGTTTTTCAGATGAAAATAATATATATGCATATATAAATTTTGGGTCAGAAATCGTTACCCCTCTCTTGATAAACCTATGCAATATGTCCCCCCCCACCACATATATGAATTTTTTTTTTGACATAATTCAAACCGATACCCCGGAGGTTAGTCCGCCTGAACTTTCTCCCGGAGGAAACAACGAGCTGTTTATACATATATATGTATATATATACATATATATATATATATATAAATATATATATATTATATATATATATATATATATATATATATATATATATATAATATATATATATATATATATATATATATATATATATATATATTGTTATATAATAAGAATTGTATAATGAAGAATTTTGTTATTATTTTTATTATTATATTTTTTCCCCACGTTTTTGGGTGCCAATTGTAATGTAATGATGAATTAACAAATATTAATTGTTTTCATAAAATGAAGATAGCTAATAATTTTCTCTATTCTTCGTTGTGAGCTAAATTGTTATGATATAGATACGTATTTTCGCCCTGTATAATATTTTGTATTATGTAATAATAATTGCTAGCTGACGTCACTGTTCTCTCGTCACGTTGCTGCCAATTGTTATCACTTTCCTCACCACAGCTAAGCACAGTTGGTACGCCTCTTGTCTCAGATAGCCGGTTCAGGCAATTGAGCCACTAGCCACTGCTTGATATGTCAAATTTCTATTTATTCAATGGTATCAAGTATGATTGTTGATCATGTAGAAAACAAACGACAAAGTATCAAAAAGCAAATATTTCCTTTATTCAGGAATACTTAAATTAACGTGGCCTACGAAAGATAACTTATTCTATGGTCAATATACAAATTTTCATTGATAATCATGAGAAACAGGTCATGGATAAATAGACACAACCTCACTTTTACCTTGAACGTGAAAATTGCTTTAATAGTTCAAAATCAAATGAAATGAAGTTCTTCTGATGGAATATTAGTTATTAGTGAAATTGTTCAGTTCGTGATGGGCACTAGGAAAGTTTATACCTGTCTGGAACTGTCGCTGTTCAATACACACTCAGCTTTTGGATCCCCTTTCACTCCGCTGCTCTCAAAAACTCCAATACCAAATAGAAGGAACCATACCAATCCAAATATCAGCTTTCGAATACTTGTATATGGTGTACAAATAAGGTAATGTTGGTTTTCTGTTTATAATGTTGAAATTCATGAATTTTTCTTTCTCCCAAATGAAACGTGGCATTCGTTTTTGAATTATTTTCAGTCTCCTTATGGCTTTGTTTGTTGTCACCTGGATACCATTTTTGTTCCTTCCCTCTGATTCGAATTTTCGAATTCGCGCACTGAATTGTCACATTTTCACTGTTTGGGGTTATTTGTCATAACTTATACATAAAACAATTTTTCCATTTTTATTAACTATGTACAAATTTCGGTAATAATTGTCTCTGACACTTTTTCGTTCTTATTCTCTCACAATTTCAAATCTTACATTTGACCATACTGTTCCCTGATTGGCTATTGTCATCAAGAAGTTTGCTGTTCTCCCATTGGCTACTTTTAGTTACATACAATTTCATATACTGTATGTTTCAAGTTTATAATTTTGTTGATCACATTTTATTCAGGAAAATTTTGTAAATCTAGACCTTTTGTTGTCTTTTGAAGAATTATGGGTTGTAATCATTATGACAGTGTATGAAATTGATTGTATTATAGTATTTGAATATTTTTATCTATGCATATTATACAGAGGCTTAATAAAGGAAATAAAACTTCAAGAATTATGTAAAAACAATCTCTTGAAACTAATAGCTATTAAATTATTTTTTTTTGGTTTTTTTTTTTGAAATATATAACGTTTTTCATAACATAATAATATATATATATATATATATATATATATATACACATGTTATAGTGATATTCACTAAAATGACTTTTTAAAAACACACTTTATTTTATACTTCAGTTACAAAAATGATATGAAAATTATATGTGATATATACGTGACGACTATGGGAATAGAAGTGACGCTCTTTGGTTCTTGGGATCCTTTTATGGATGCTGTGGTGCTGACTCAGAACTGCGCCTTGTTTACGGCTTCTTTGGAGCCCAGGTGGATAAATGCTGACTTGGCTTGTCCTATTTGCTCTTGCAACAATGTTGTAACTGCGTTGAGGAATTAATGCGTAGAATACCTGGATTTTTGGATATAATTGCTCCCATCTTTTTGAAAAAGTTGAGGCTATTGGATGCATCAACTTTTAGACTGAAGTTTTGCTTGGGCCGGACTTCAAGACTATTCTTTCTTCTTCTTCGACATCTTCGCCGATGTGGATACTAGGTCTTCTTCTTGAAGGTAAGAACCTAGAAAGGGTTCTAGAAGGTTGACGTTGGCCTGGAGGTCTTGAGGGTTGATCATCTCCTCTTGATGTCAAAATTCCAATTCTCATGGGATAACGTTTTTTGCACTTACAGAAATTATATAAAATTATCAAGAATATTATCAATACAATGATAAAATACGTAAACCAGGATATATGTTTCGTGATAAAAGGTTCATTAATAATTTTGTCAATATCTTCAGAATTTTGATTTGATTTATGTTCAATTTACTCAATTTTAATGGTTTCAAAATTGGCATATTGTGCTTTTCAGGCAAATGTTCACAGCATTCGAATGGAATTAAAATAGCATGACTGTTATAAGTTACATTCTTTTCAATATTATTTATATGTTTTGATTGTACTCTGGTATTACCAATAGAAGCGTTACATTCTGGTTGAAGTTCTAAATCGAATTCAATTGAATAATTCTGGTAATCGGTTCAATGTTTGAACAGGTATTTGTTAAAGGTGAAGGATCTGATAAATTTATTAGCCAAATATTTGTGTCTAAATCGAACACATTATAATCTTTAGCAAAAAGTAGAGACATTTAACAGGTTCTCGGTAATTCAATAGAATGTCTGAACAGTTGAGCCTCACAAAAAGCATCTTTGTCTATAGGGTAAGGTAAAATATCGGAATAAATTCTCATATTGATTCCTAAGGGTTTTCAATCATCTTAATTTTGCAATATAAAATACAACATAGAATCAGTCCGGTCCTGCATAGATTCGGAGAAGCTGCGCTTCATATCGCTCCGCAAATAATTGCGAATTTCCAAGTGTTTTCAAACTCTGAAGTCGCCTTGTGCCCCGAAGAGTGGAGAAGCAACCGTTAGAACCCACCCCACCGAAGATCCCATATGAAACCAAACTCTCAGTAGAACTGGACGAGTCCCCTGGAAAAGGTATCCTGGCAAGCAAGGAAGCTGTGCTGGCAGGGATCGGTTCTCTCCCGAGGGCCGATCTCCTGGAAGTGCTGAGCACCCTACCCGCCTCGTTGGGAGATGATCTTTCGAAAATTCCTGCCGTAAGTGCATTGATAAGTTCTAAATCGACTGATTCCGATGCCCAGAAAGGACGTGCCCCTGCGGAGAGACATAAAAAGAAGACATTTGCCGGAACTTCCAGTGCCTAAAAATAATTCAAATCCCTCATTACCTACTCATGCTTACCGTAGAAGCAATAGAAATGTCATATACAATAGCCCTGTTAGAAAAAATTCTAATCATGTTGTAACTTCCAATAAGTTTGATCACTTGTCAAATCTGACGGAGGGTGACATGCACGTTTCCACATTCGAAATTTCTACAAATCCAGGGTCGGAATCAGCCAATATGAGTTCAACCGAATCCTTCAAGAAAATTTCGAAATCCGCCGTAAACACCAATAATAATAAATGATATTATTCAAAATTCCACTAATGACGACTTAAACATGGACCAAACTAAGAGACTCCTGTACTACCCACGGAACAGACTACACAGACAATGAAACGCCAGAACGTACCCCCTATCACTGTTAGAGATAAAAATATGTGGACCACGGTGGTTTCATTGTTCAAATCAAACAACATTAAACCAACCAAACCTGCTAAGAATGTCTATGAAGGCATAAAAAAATTTCCCGACTCCCCTGATGACTTCAGGAAAATAAGTAGCATTTTTAAGGATCAGAAAATTCCCTTCCACACATATAGTCTCCCCGAGGAGGAAAAATTGCGAGTTGTTCTCAGAGGTGTCCCAGAATTTATTTCCTGTGATGACATTAAAACGAGCTAACTGAGGGGGGTTTGCCCCGGAATCAGTGGCGCGCATGCACAAAAATGATGCCAAAAAGACTCCACTTCCACTAGTTTTAGTTCTCCTGAATAAAGAACAGTAAGAAATTTTCAAAATTACAGATTTACTGAATGTCCAAATTACGGCTGAACCACAGAGGCCCAGAGCCTCTGTGGGCCAATGTAACAGATTTCAGCGGTTTGGCCACTGCCAGCTGAACTGCTGCGCCATTCCCGCCTGCGTCAAGTGCGGGGATGCCCATATCTCTCGTGAATGTCCAAAGCCTAGGGAAGAAAAAGCTGGGTGTGCAAACTGCAGTGGGGATCACACTGCGAACTATCGCGGATGTCCCAAATGTCCACGCATAAGGCGCAGGGTGGACCCCGCTTCAGCATCGCAAAATCGACGATATTTTCCCGAAAACAGGACACGGGCGGGGGTGTCATATGCAGCGGCGGCCCGGGACGCTTCCCCTCCTCAGCTAGCTCGAATTTCAACGCCTATAGACATCCTTAGCACTTTAGAGCAAATGAGGATGTTGTTTGCGCAGTTCGCTGAAGCTGCTGCAAAGTTCTCAACAGGTTTTAATCCCAATTAATGGGTGGACAGCAGCTTCCAAATTTCATCAAAGCGGTGAGTTGGAATTGTAATGGACTTCTCCAGAAAAGACTTGAGTTTCAAGAGTTTCTTGTAGAGAACAACATCGATGTTGCTTTTCTGCAGGAGACTCATCTTAATGGGGAACCTGTTAGATTTCCTAACTAGAAAGTGCTTAGAAATGACCGGATTGACGTCCGGGTGGCGGTTTGCCATTTTGGTCAAACGTTGTCACTGCATGTTCAGTTTGGCATTTCCAATGATAATACCCATGGTATTGAAGCTGTAGGTATAATTTTCAACACGAGGAGTGGTCCTTTGCGTTTAATCAGTGCTTACAACCCTCCGCGGAATCGAATACTTCCTGAGGCACTTGATGTACTTCTGATGGAAACAGACCAACCTGTTTTGGTCATGGGTGATCTGAACGCTAAGCACGTGCAATGGAGTCGTGTAACCAACGTCAATGGCAGACGTTTGAGGAAACACAGTGACAGGTATGAATACCGCGTTGGCTCCAGATGAGCCGACACACTTTGGTCCATACAGGCCCGATGTACTTGACATTGCCCTGGCCAGGAACATCACCTGAACTGGGATATACATGTTCGCCGAGTTGGGCTCTGATCACAATCCGGTGATTTTATCACTGGGAGGTGATCCACCGCCTCAGACGGATCGCATGTGTACCAAGGTGAACTGGGAGAGATTCCGTTCGCTTCTGGAGACAGGTTACTGCGCTCCTGAGAGAATAGATTCATCACTCGAGTTGGATGAGGCCGTAGCGCACTACGAACTCACCATCAAAAATGCTTTAGAGGATTTCTTCCACAAGGAACCGGCTCCTAGATTCCATGACGAATTCCCTTTGAGGATAAAAAATCTCATCCGCGAGAGAAATCGCGCTAGAAGGGCGCATCAAAGGAGTCTGTTCCCTGCGGACAGAATCCGAGCTAATGAATTGAATAGGGAGGTTGGAGAAAATATATCGGAATTTCGGAACGAAAGATTTGGCATAACCCTTCAAAATTTAGAAAACTGTGACCAACTTTGGAAAATTAATCAAAATTAAAAACCAAAAAAGACCGATCTCCCCCCTATTCATGGTGAGGCCGGACTGTGCTATGATCCAGTGTCCAAAGCTCAAGCTTGTGCAGACTCGATGGAAAGGCAGTTTAGACTGAATGAGTATCCGGACGATGATCTGGATCGTGAAATTTTGTTGGAAAATCGGGTTCACCGTACCCTCAGGGAACCCAATCATGACGACATTCGTCCAGCTACGTTGGATGAACTTAAGGCCCATATAAAGGGACTCAATACCAAAAAAGCGCCAGGTTACGACGGAATTACCAATCGAATGATTGAGTATTTCCCGGATAACCAGGTGCAGTCATTATTGAATATTATTAATAATTCACTGCGCCTTAAGAGATTCCCTCGGAGGTGGAAGCATGCCCTTGTGGTTATGTTTCCGAAACAGGGACAAAACCCGATCTTCCCACAAAATGATCGACCAATCAGTCTGCTTTGCAGTTCGGCTAAGCTGGCTGAAAAAATCGTTCTAGAAAGGCTTGACGAAGAAGTGGAGGATAGAAATGTCCTACCCAACGATCAATTTGGTTTTAGACGTGCTCACTTCACTGAGCTACAGGTGATGAGGCTAGTGGAGGACACTATTTCATCCTCAAACTCAAATAACAGCGCTCACATTGTTTTACTTGATATAAGCAAAGCCTTTGACCGGGTTTGGCATGGAGGCCTTCTTGCTAAGCTAATAGATTTCCACCTGCCTCTGAGTTTGATCAAGTGGATCAAGTCGTTCCTCTTGGGTGGGACATTTCAAGTCAGGGTCAACAATTCTCTCCGATTGAAAGAAATTGAGGCCGGCGTTCCTCGGGGGGCAGTACTGTCTCCTATATTATACGCCCTCTACACGTCAGATATTCCAAGAAGCGAACATGTGAAGGTCTCTCGTTCGCCGATGATACGGCTTTGCTTCCTCTGCAGCTGACCACCTGATGGGTGTCGTTTAGTTGCAAATGCATTAAACCAGCTCCAGCAGTGGTATCTGGAGGGAAGATAAAGCTAAGTCCTGAAAAACACAAGCGATTTCGATGGGTCGCAAGAGAAGCAAACCCGGAGAAGGGAGTGACTCTCTGGAAGGGAGATAGAATGGTCAGAGCAGGTCAAGTACCTGGGAGTTACTCTGGATCACCGGCTCACCTGGAGACCACACGTCAATATTGTCAGAGACAAAATCGTCAAAAAGATCTGCGCACTATATCCCCTGATTAACAGAAAGAGCAAACTCTCTCTTAAAAACAAAGTCACGATTTACAAAATGATGTTCAGGCCTGTCATTTTGTATGCCTCAACCGCCTGGGGCCAAATCTGCAGGTCTAGCATTGGCATCCTGGAACGGGCGCAAATGAGAGTCCTGCGGATGATAACGAACGCTCCGTGGTACGTGCGGAACGATCGGATCCTTGAAGACCTAAATCTGCCTTCTATCAGAAGTATCATTAGAGAACGCAATCAGAGAGTATTTGATTGTGCAATAGTTCACGAGAATCTGCTCGTGAGGGAAGCTACTGATTATAACATAGAGGACCCCTCGCGTTTTAAACGTCCCAGGCACTCTCTGGAGTGATGGGTTACCTACTAATCCATACAGGGTAGCGAAGCTGCATCCTCAATAGAAATTACTATTTTCTCAAACTTTCACGATCAGAATTCTCTCTTGGTCATTGTTCGAAATATACCATCATGGCAAGGACTAGAGACCATTCTCTAATTCTTGACCAACCAAATTCTAAATTCGTGAACGGCCGTGGCCCACTCATTTGATGTCTAAAGAGTAAGAGCCTTAGGGCTACACTCGGCTTATTAACAGTGATAGGAGATCCAGATAGAATCATCATCTCTCGCAATATATTTTGAATTGGTTGGTAGAATATGTGAAAGTCCGGTCCTGTTATTAAGGATGAGAATTGGATATAATTGAAAGGATGTGTAAAATTCAGGTTCCTAGAGGAATTCTCACGTATGATCTCCGTAGAGCATAAATTATTGCCGGAAATTTTTTGAGTACATGAATTTTCTTTAAAAATTCATGTAGGAGACAAATTTCCCGCAATTAATTCAAGCACGTGGGGGATTCGGTAAGAACATTTTATACCGGAATTATATTTAAATAGAAAACATTAAGTAAATATTTATTTTGACGTTATTCACAAATAAATAGAAAGCTGTGTGTAATGGGAGTTTTGGGGGATTCTTTTTTCTGATTTTCCCCGTTTCCTAGTAAAATAAAATATATTATATCAGATAAACTATTATGTGAAATTAATTGATTTCATACAATTTTTAAGGTTTCAGGAAAATGTTGATGTAAAAAAAATTTTTGGGTTTTTTGATTTTTCCCGTGACCTAGTAAAATAAAATATATAATATCAGATGAATTTTCACATAAAATTGATTGTTTTCATACAATGTTCTCTCTGGGTTTCAGGGAAATGTCAATATCTATTAAAAATGAAAGTAGATGTTCGTATTACGGGATATTTTTTTTTATTTTTCCCGTGCCCTAGTAAAATAAAATTTATAATATCAGATTCATTATTATATAAAAATAATTGATTTCATATAATTTTCTCACTAAGTTCTAGGAAAATATCTATATTGACTACAAACAAAGGTGATATACAGCAAAAAATATATAATTATACCTATACATATATACTTAAATATTTTCCATATTATTTTAGGTTTAATTCTAAGAAAAATTAATATTAGCGGTGATAATCGGGAGATTTCATTCTTTATTCTAAATAGAATGTTGTTGGCGTATGTTGCCGGTTAAAAAAATATTTTGTGAAGTTAGGCATGGTTTTGACATTCACTACTCCTGTCAATCAATATTTTATTTGTGGCATTATAAGTTCCTCATAACATTGTATACAATCATAAGTTAGTGAAAAAGTGATAATGAAATGAACTTTCAATCGTATGGATTGTGTTTTTTTTGCAAAGAATCACAGCACATTAAAATGTGCAATAAAAATGTAAAATATCTAACATACCTAGTGGAAGACTCTGGATTGAATCCTGAGCAAGAAAACTTATTTAAAGAGATTGGCAACATTCTGCGTGATATTGTGCCTTCTTTTGGACACAAATATAATACTTAAAGAAATAAACTGGTGTCTCAGTATTATTTTTATTTTATGAAACACAGGCATATTGTTAAAAAAACACCGGTTCTGTGTTTTATTCACCACTTAGGAAAGAGGAGGTAGAAGTGGAATTTTTCAAGAATTTGAAATTAATCAATACTATTATAGAATGTACACCTTAATAAATTGTTGTAATATTTCCAACTTATAAAGTGGGTAAATAAAAAATATTGTCAATATTATTTCAATATTATTTTTGTCTAATTATATGATAGCTGTCATGTGCCGGGAAATCTCCACTCATCAATTTTACGTCTACATGCTAATGTTAATGAAACATTTTCAGAAAATTTGTTGGTTACCATAGTGACAATGTCGGAACTAAGCATCTGATTGGTTGAAAATGACTGGTATAAAATGTTCAGAACAAAAACTTGGTTTTCTGTTTGAAAAGCTTCAAGTTCATTTAAATTGAGCAATATACGAGGTTTTTGCAGGAGGGGGTAAATTATTTTTTTTATCGATTAGGAAACGTCCCGAAGAGCATATTCCAAATCTCTAGGGGGTATAAATTGATGTATGAAGTATTTTGAGTCTTGCGAAAGTGATTGAATTCAAAATATCATCCAAATGGGATTCAATGTATAAGTAACTTTCCATGAGAGTTTCGCAAATTTCTAAAGCTCTTATTTTCGCTTCAATAATTGCCATATCATCTGAAATCTTAAAAATTGAATTTCCAATCTCCTCAATATCCTTGTTGAATGTCTCTCCATCTATTTGTAATTTTTGTATAGTAGAATTAAAACTTTTAATTACCGAAGTAGTAACTGAAATTTGGATTTTCAAAAGATTTTCCAATTGATATTTGTCTCTGGTTATTTTACTAATGCATTCATTAAACTATTCGCCGTCACTACTATCCAAATTACCAGTAATTGCTTTCCGAAAAGTACCAATACCATTGATTAATCCTCTTTTAACTCTTGTATTTATTGATTTTGTATCCACGTATATTTCTTCTAATTATAGATAGAAAAAATCAGCAATTTGCGTTAGCAGGCTGATATGTATTTCAACTTCTGCATTCGAATAATTCATTCTTGGATTATCTGTTTCTAAAAGTATCATTAGGTTTTTAAGTATATTATGATTACGTTCTAATACACCACTGATTAGGGACGTATCCTCAGAAACTAACAACGTCCACTTATATATTCTTTCATAAACTATGTGACATAATGGAACTATGAAGTAAGTCTTATCGCAATATATTTCTCTGTGGGGATCTGAACATTGACTATTCGACAAATTCAAACAACAAAACACGTCTATATGATTTTATTATAAGTTACAATCTGAATTGCACTAATTTGGCCCCCACAAGGGTCTTCATAAATAAGTTAGGGCAAACATCATCAACAAAAATAGATTATATCTTAACCAATGTTGATTTAAATCACTGTAAGTCTGAAGTCTATGAGGGTCATTTCAGTGACCACAGAATATTTACCCTGAGTGTTGATGATGCAACTTGGACTAATCTATCAAAAATAAAAAATAAAATATTAACCTGTTATCGTGACATGTCTGAACCAAATATGGATCAGTTTGAAAATGCATTGTCCACAGCAGATTTCAAAAAAGTGTATCTTCAATCTAATATTGAAGACTGTACAAACACTTTCATGAACATTTTGACCTATTATATAGACATATATTGCCCTCTTAAAAAACATCATCAAAAGCAGCATGTCGATAAAGAATCAGGTTAGGTTACAACAGAAGTGAAAAAAAGTGGTGAAAATCTGAAGGAACTCCATTGGTTGAGTAAGAATTTGGAACAAAGCGACGTCCAAGAATTATATCGAAATGAAAAAAACAAACATAACAATTTACTCAAGAATGCCAAACGGCAATTCAATGAACAACGTATATTCAAGTCTAATAATAAGCCTAAAACAATCTGGAATTTAGTTAACAAAGAAATCGGAAGAACAAAAAAAAACCCGGATTCAACAATCAACCTTGATGGTGAAATTTTAACATGTCCTTCAGATATAGCAGATACATTTGGTGAATATTTTGCTAATGTAACGGAAAACGACCTTGATGACTATTTTATAAACTCGAGGCCAACATCTTGTACTACATCTAAAATGTTCAAAAAAACATTATTTTTCAATCCTTTAACACCAGAGGAAGTCGGGGATGTAATAAAAAACCTGAAAACCAAGCCTAGTACAGGCATTGATAACATTTCAGTAAAAATATTGAAGGCAGGTGTTGAATGTCTATCAAATCACTTGAGTCATCTTATAAATCTATCGATTATAGAAGGCAAGTTTCCATCGTCACTTAAATTTGCTAAAGTTATTCCAATTCACAAGAAAAATGATCCTGAAAACCTATCCAATTATCGACCAGTATCAGTGCTGAGTGTTATTCCTAAAATCTTTGAAAACTTTTTTTATAGTACTATGATACATTTTTTGAATATCAACGGGCTCATAACCACACACCAACATGGATTTCGAGCAGACAGATCAACACAATCTGCTGCTTGCAATCTTTTTGAGCATGTTTACGCGCAACTAGATAAGGGAAAGCACGTGGCAGGTCTGTTTTTCGACCTATCGCGTGCCTTCGATAGTTTAGACATAAAGTTCATCGAGAATAAATTGTACAATGTTGGATTCAGAGGAATTTTCTTGGACTGGACTGTGGACTTTCTCAGCAATAGGAAAATGATAGTCAAAGTAAAGGATGCTATATCCAACTCTCATATTATGAATAGAGGAGTTCCTCAGGGCTCTGTGCTCGGACCGCTGATATTCCTACTTTTTATAAACGACTTACCACTTCAACTAAAATCGCAACTACTGACGATATATGCGGACGATACCTCACTGGCGGTCTCGGCACATAGCTCAGAGGAACTCATATCATCCATTGCAGATACTGTAAATTTTTTCGTGAACTGGTGTAAATGTAACGGTCTAATGGTTAATATCGATAAGACAGAGTGTGTACATTTTCATTCCAATAATATTACGTCCACCTCATCTTCTCTAACATGTCGAGTCGAGAGTAATATGATTGAATCAACCACAACAACAAAGTTCTCAGACTTACATATAGATTCTAGTCTCAGATGGACAGAGCAAGTTAACGCAGTTAACAAAAAAATTAATAAGGGCTTTCATGCAATTTCAAAAAAGACTGCATGCCCACCAGTGCAGTTATCAATGTCTACTACATCTATGTTATAACCTAATCTTATGGGAAAATTCCACAGATGCCAATAGAATATTCATAACACAGAAAAAGATCAAACGTAAAATGTTCAGCCTAGACTTCAGACAAACTTGTAAGCCCACATTCATTAAATATAAAATTATGTCGTTGTACAGCATTTATATCTACCACTGTATCTTGTATGTAAAAAAAAATATTGATAAATTTGAACTGAATTCTTCAAATCATGATAATGATACCAGGAAATCTGATTATCTATGTGTCCCCAGACACAAAACTACAAAACTTGAAAATAGTTTTAGATACATGGGAATGAACATATATAATAAACTCCCACTAACTTTCACAAGTATGGACTCCTTCAGTGATTTCAAAAGGACCATAAAAAATTTAATGCTAGAAAAATGCTACTATAGTGTGAAAGAATACCTCCATGATAACTTGTAGGAACTGTCTTTGTCTATTTTGCATCTGTATTTGCATAAATATGCCTGTATAGTGCAATAAATACATTATATGTTAGTTTATACGAAATGTACTATTTTAATACTATTTTATTTTATTTTATTCATACCAACTGTATACTGTTATATATTATTCGTGTTCATAATTTTAAGATAACCCCAAAATATACCTTCTACAGCGGGTGACTGACTTGTCCTATATATGTTTGTAATGTCACAAAGGATGAATAAATATCTCTTTCTATTTCTATCGTTTGATAGCTTCAAAAAGGAACGTTCGTGATAGAGCTCGTCCAGTATTGAAACGACCACTTTGGCCTTTCCCTACCTAACAACCAATTCTTCCCGAAGATGCCCGAACTATGGCCAGTAATGGAAATTACATAGGCGGCGTACCAAATTATCTGGTATAGGCGATACAAGAGAAGTAGAGAACTCACACTCCTATAACTTCTGAACGGAAAAAATATTCTTCGACAAATCTGCAAGAGGGATATAGATATATTTGTTAAAAAAAAATTGAATGAATAACTGCACTACCTATTTATTAATCAAACAAACCTAACCTTTCAAACGCTGCATGCCAAGACACTGGTGAAGATTCGCCGTAGCACTGCAAATCGTGTCCAATTGTGTTTTCCCCCTCTCTACCTACCAAACGGTCGTTTCAATACTGGGCGT